>JAUCMT010000056.1:3233056-3246358 GCA_032357475.1 Enteromius thamalakanensis
TTTGACATAACTTTGACTACATTTGTTTATTTTTTCCCAACCCCCCCCCCAAAAAAAATAAATAAATAAATAAATAAATAAAAAAAATAAAAATATATATATATTTAGCATATTTGAGGAATTTTTTATTACTTTTGTGACATTTAAGGACATTTAAACCCTAATAATTAATTATTATATTATATAATTAATTAATAAATTATAATAATTAATACAAATTAATAATAAGACTAATATATTAATAAAAAAAATATATATTGTGTCTGTTTTAAAATATTTTTACATCACACAAATACATACACTTATACATAATCTTCCATATAGATATGGATAGATATCAGATTTATAGATAGATATAGATAGAAATGTATTTGCACGTGTGTTTTGGATACTGTTGAATGTCCAAGCTCCATTCTTGGAATATTAATAGCCAAATAATGACAGCAAAAAAACAATCATAATAAAAACAAACCTTTCAGTTTGACTTGCCAATTTACTGTATTAATTTGCATAAATCATTGCATGCAGTTGTTCTCAACCACTTGGTGCTGCTGAGGCGATGCTGTAAGACCATCACCATAGTTTCTGCAGGTTTCCATGGCAACTGAGCCACTATATATCAGCCGAGATGGAGGGGAGACGAGCGGAGGAGAGGAGAGGAGCAGAGAGGTGAGCTCTGGAAAGCAAAGGGGAGGGGAAAGCCAATGAGGGGAGAGTCAGACAGCAGGGAGAAGGAGGGGGGAAAAAAAACACTGGCATGTCTTCAGAAACAATAAATACATGCATGTTAGAGAAAGAGAGAGAGAGAGAGAGAGTGGGCTATTTTCAGACCCTGGTTGTCATGGAAACAGAGGCCTCGCTACTGATGCAGACGTTCAATGCTCGCAGATGCTCGAATCTGATTAACGACAATTGCTGATAACTATCCCGTATATATCAAATATAACGAGCCGGCATGAAGACAGTGACCTCTAGAAAGACCCAGTCACTACAGACGCAGCACAGCGCGTTTGTCTGTCTGTCAGAGGTTTGAGTGGGACAGCAGATGCTGGAGAAATACAGTAAGGCATACAGTCAGTCGATGCGAGCGGCATCGATGCAGATGATTTCCAAGAGCAAAAAGCGCTATATGCTGATGCTCCATCACTTGATTAGCAGCTCCCGCTCTCTCACTCACTCCTCTCTGAAGGACAGAGGGTTTCCCACATCTCACAGTTGCTATGGAAACGCTGCAGCCAGAACAGGGAGTGTATGCAGGAAGTGTGTGGCGCTTAGGTGAGGCCGCAACACAACCAAGATTTCACACATACAGAAGGATTCAGTGGCCACCGGTTAAAAGTTTGGTTTTTAGTGCTTCTGGATGGAAAGCCTCTTCTGCTCACCACAGCTGCCTTCCATTGATTAGAAATACAGTAAAAGCTGTAATATAAAAGTCTTCATCGTCGCATGATGATTCAAAAATGGATCTAATATTCTGCTCAATAAACGTTTCTATTATTATGTTGAGAAGATATGGGAGATGTACCTCCAGTTTCACAGGCAAGGCTTGAGCTAGACCAAGACTAACTGCATGTTTGAGCGAAAATATCTGGCTCTGACAGATCTGAAGTTATGCATTTGGTAAAAGTTGCTTAAATATCTAGTGGCATAAACTAAACCCTGTTTGTGAAACCGGGCCATGAAGTCACAATAACCTTTTGTATTGTTTATTTTAGTTTATAAAACAGTTGTGCTGCCTAATATTTTTTAAATATGCTTAAATATTTGGGCTAAGTAAGATTTAATCAAATGCATAACAATAAAATAGTATTAAATTGATCAAACATGACAGTAAAGACATTTATGATGTAACAACAGACTGTTTCTTTAGAACTTTATCTTGATAAAATAGAGAAAAATTCAATATATCACAGTTTCCACAAAAAGCTCAAAATGTTTTCAGCATTGATAATTAATGAGCATTTTTTGAGCATATTAAAATGATTTCCGAAGGAACATATGACACTAACGACTATAATCAGTAATGATAGGAATAAACTACATGTTGCAAAAAACAGTTATTTCAAATTGTAACAATATTTCAGATTTTTCATCAAATGCAGCCTCGGTCAGCATAAGAGACATTAAAGAAAGTCGTTTGAGCTGTGATGTACTCCATATTACAGAATACTTCTTTTCTGATTGGTCAGTCGCTGCATTCTGCCACTGAATATTCTTAACCTGTATATTTCACTGCGCTTCAGTGATCCGGGCGCTATCACAAACAAGAGCGGATCAGTCTGTCAGGTGTGTTTTAATCTAATGAAAATCATCTTGTGATGTTGTTCCCATCTGCTGGGATGCAAGCTCACGATAACATTAGTTGAATGCAAATAATAAAATGCAACAAACTTTAAACATGCACATTTATGACAGCAAAGTATTTTCTTTTTCAGTCAGGTTTTTTATATAAAATGTTTTCAATATTTTAAAGACTTCTTTTTACTTGCATGATAAATAATTGAGCTCAGTGTCCAACATATGCTATGGCTATTAAATAAACTATTTGAGAAGCACTGATTTAATCCTTCCGCAGAAAGATAGATTGAATATCAACATGTAAGCGATTTCCACCAGACCACTGCTCAATTAAACCACACCCCCTCACTGAAACCCCGCCCCTAACAGACAGCACTACTGATTGGCTATGAAAAAATGTAAAGGCCACACCTCGTCTTCAAAAATATCTTGTTTATCTTGTTTTTTTTTAAGTCAAACATAAAGACACGCAGTCAGAGTTCTAAAGCCAAAAATGTCCATTTTTTATTGATAGGAGCATCTGTGTAGCGAATGGCATAGTGCAGACTCACACGCACAGTTAAGCATTTGCCACAACCTTTGACCCGGAACTGCTGGCCAATCAACTAGCTCTCCACAACCGAACCACACAGCATCAACACAGAAAAGAAAGCAAATTAACTAAAAATACTCAGTACAAATAAATAACTGATGGGGAACAGATCTAAATGGAACAGAGCCGATTTCAGCGGTACTGTATGTATTTTTTTTTAAGCAAAAAGATGAATTGATGAATTTGATTTTTTTTTTTTTTTTTTTTTTGAGGAGTGTGTTGTCCTAAAGATAAAGATACAGAGAAACATGAGTGAATCTCAAAAAAATAACCAAAAACTGTTTACATTTCACCACAAAATGTTATTAGCCAACCTATTTTGAGTGTTTTTTTTAATAATGTGACATTTCGTCAGAATAAAACTGCGGCAATAATTTTTAAAATTGCAAAAAAAGTATGTTACCGTTAAATGTACTCACTGCTTTATACTTATTTATTTATATTACTTTTTGTGTTATACACAGTGATGAGAATCTACAAGACAATTTGAAAATTACAAACAAAATAAAAAATAAAATATCCATACAGTAAAATTAGCTTGATTATCATGAAATAAATCACAAAATTAGCCAGGATTAATTTCCTGTGTGCACTATACAGTTCACTTGATGCTGTGGTGAAATAGGGCCATTTTCATGAGATTCACACATAAATTGAGGGAAAGAGAAATGTAGATAGTTTCCAAAAAGCTTCGTTCTGTTTCAATTCCTGAAGAACACGTGTTCTGCTAATGGTAAGTCAAAAAATAGAGAATATTTACATCTTTAGGTTATATACATGGCAATACATGAACACATGGTCAGTGTGAGAAGGTGAGAGAGGCGGAGAGCGAGAAACCCACCACATTTAGAGTCTACAGTGATGGTTGCTTCATTAATAGTCATAATGCAATCTTTCTGTTCTGATTCAGAAACAGCTTCTACACTGGTCTCAGCCCCAGTGTCTTCATCTCACAGCCAGTGAAATCAGCTTAGAGCAGCTTTCGAAAATGGGGAAAGGTTTAGATGAATTGTCTCTCAGTAGCCGTAAGGGTAATGTGATTTTCCTGGCCGCAGAGAGGATGCATAGATGAGAACAACCTGCTACGGGACGACACACATCTGAACGCTGACGTACTTATTCACTGCCTCATGATCTCGGGCAGGTAAGCATTTGGCCATTTGACATTTCACAAGTTTGCTTATATAATAGAAAAAGAGGTATGGAAAAGGCTCAAATGCAAGTCTGACTCAAGAAGAGACTCCATCTGTTGCTTTAGTGGATGTATGTTTGCTATATGCTGGTGTACTGGTGTCTGGTCATACATACATTTAAAAAACTTCAGACCTACTCTTTAAGGAAAATGAATCAGTTTCGTGCCCAATAAAATACTCTAGAATGAGAATCTCCCTCATGTAGCAAATCGAGGCTTGTTTCATGAAGCTTAAGCAGTGCATTTGAAATAATACGCCAAAATCGTTCACTTTGCTAATGTTAAATAGACTGACATGTTCAAATATTAGATGAATGCAAATACGCACACCCCAAGATGTGTGCGCTATAGTCTTTTCTGGTGCCGAGGACACAAAGCGAGGCACGGAGGATGCGTTCCTCACATTAACTAACCTTTTACTTATGTGATACTGACGTAATTTTGATCTACCTATGTTCCGCATCAGCAGATGAGGGTCAGGTGCTACAATAAGCTTTTAAGAGCATTTCCTGGCAATGATGTTGTTGCTAAGCAACTCCACTGGATATTCAAACACAATCAGCTTTCATACTGTAGGGAGGAATATGGAAAGCAATGAAAGCAGCAGAAAAAAAAAAAATATATATATATATAGTTCACCCTATGATTCCATTATGAAGACTAGCAGGGAGACATTTGAAGGACTGGTGGGATATAATGGCAAACTATGTATAGCACTTGTGTCCTCAATCAAATGTGATGATTGAATGCAGAAAACAACTGCCCGGTTTAGTTTGATCAAGTAAAGTTCCCAGCATTTGCAAAACGATGAATGCATTTTAACAACAACAATCTAATAAAAGATGATGAATTGGAAATTAAAAACCGAATAAAGTTTAATGCAGCAATTACAATATTACACGCATGTGTACTCTACTCCAATTAATGGCACATTGCACATTGTTATTATACAACTTCAAAGCCATTCAAGGATGAATAGAACGCTTTATGTAGTCAGCAGTTGTCATATGGCTCCCACGAAGGACCTGTCAGTCCGCCAATCTCTTCAAAGAAAATACTCTCTGAAAGTGAGGCATACGAGTTTTCTCCCAAAATGGATGGCTAACGTTAAATTTGAAGCGGCTCAAGAGCGGTATTATTCCCATTCCCTGAACCCTGGTTCCCAAACCCAGCGATTTGGTCTATAAACAGTATACTTGAAAATCTTTACATTAGATTACATGTCATATTGCAAAATCTTTCATCAGAAAAATCTGGACATTTTCACAATGTCTTTCATTCTCTCTCTGTTAAAAATCTAAAATTTTTCATGTTGGCGAAATCCCCTGTGCTGCGTATCCCAGTGTAAGTCAAAGCTTTAATACAGCTTATTTTAAAGTCAACATGAACTCAAAATGGATGCCGTTTATGTTAACACACATTCCTTATTGTGCACGAGTCATCTGTGCACGTTATGCCGAGTAAAAAAAGAATATCTTCAGAATCTTTTATCAAAATGTAACCTGCTCCACCTCTGAAATGACTTTCCGGTTCGGCTACCATCACAAATCCCTCTCAAATCCGTTCAGGTACGCCTGCTTTTCATGATCCAATCAATTCCTGAAGAATAGAGTCACGTCCCGCCCTGCGTCCATTGAATATCCTCATACTACAGAAGTTAAATGTTGCGTTTCATGTTGACTTTAAGTCCAGACACGTTCTGCACACATCGAAAGCCAGTGAAATAGCCCTTACACACTGCTGTTACTCTTCAATTCAGGCGAAAAGACGAACATATGACACTCAAGATCCCTTCGAACGCAGATATGCACAGAGAGTTTGCACTACGGCAGCAGGTACTGTGGTACCATTGCTGAGGACAGCAGCCAAGTACTCTTATTGTTCACATAGAAAGGCTTCTTCTCTCTGCCCTCTTCTCTAGGTATGATGAAAGTGTGTGTCACCCTGAAACTGGTGTCTTTTAGAGTTCAGATTTCTGAGCTTAAGAACTGATCCTCACTTGTGCTAGATTCAGAATGTCATCATGACGCAGAGTGAACATGAGCATGTGTTCTGGATCACAGCAGTTTAAGTCTTTATTTTTGAATTAGTCTCAGTTAATACCGTCCCTTACACACACACTCACACACACACACACACACAGGTACACTACCTACCGAGGTGAGTACGATGAATAATGATGTCAACCTCCCGGAAGTGTAAATGTGTGTATGCTTTTATACAGGTCTGTTAGCTGCTGTACATCGGTGTGTGTACTCGGTGTCGCTGGACTGTGGCAAACCAACACTTAAGTAATTACACTACTTTAATATAGACTATATTTTTTTATACGCGGACACAACTCATAAGAACTGCAAAAAAGACGCTTGCTTTGGCACATATGTACTCAACAGCGCCATGTCCACTTCCTCAGTAAAAGCCTGTCTCTCTGTTCAACAAAGGAATATTCCATAGAATCAGTCGGAAAGGGACGGAGTTCCAAAAGTCAAAGACTGCAGAGACTTGACAGTCACACTGGTATAAATACCAGTCTACTTCCCTTCCTGCATGTGCATGTGTATGCAAGGTTAATCAGATCTGGGTCTCCTGAACGCTCTCCTTGGAGCCATTCGATAGCAACAACGGCTCAGTCTGCATGTTGGGAACGTGACTAAGGCCTTTCAGAGTTCCATGGAAGGTCATCGCCATTGGAATGGGAATTGGCAGGGGAGGAGAGGTCGACCCAGGGTTACAGGGGTCACAGGACGTCCCTGTTTTCATGGTCGAAGCCTGGTTTTGGGAGGAAGGGTTGGGCTTGTTGTTGAGCATTCCAGAGGCCATATTCAATCCCAGCACATTGTTGTTAAAGTGGTGTGGTTTGTAGTAGTGGTTAAGGTGGTCCACTTGCCCAACGCTCGGCAGGGTCATGATCTCAGGGTCGTGATTCCTCGGACTCTGTCCGCTTCCTGCTATGGAACCTGCTCCTGTGTGAACGGTGCTCCCTCCCGTGATGCCGCTAGCTCCCCCGGCAGATCCGATCTCATCCTCGACGTTGATGATTTCGATGGCGCGAGCCGGCCCGTGGTGTTTGTGCAGTTGGTGCTGCTTGCGAAGCTTGTAGAAGACGACCAGCATCACTGCCGCCATGAAGGTGATGGCCACAAAGCAGCCGATGATGATCTTGGTTGTCTTCATTACATCTTCAAGAACCGACTGGTTGGCGACATCTGTTATGGAGACCGTGAATGGGCGATCGGGTGCACGAGTGGCTCGAGGTGACAAGGAGGACAGCATCGAGCCAGTAGGACCTGCCGATGCAGATGCAGCCGTCGGGCTTGGAAAACTGATAAACGTCATGTTGACGAACTGCCGTGCCGAATCGTGACCATCTTGCACAGTCTCTACGGTTTCAACGGTAACAGTTGTGAAGTAGCTGTAGCCATTGCCCGGATCGGATGAAGAGACATTCAACACAGCAGTCGCTGTGGTGTTGCCAGCAGAGTTGGTGACCATACAGGTGTAGGGTCCGGTGTCTTGCATGGTCACATTGGTGAAATTCAGGGTTCCATCATGCAGGACTGAGATCCGGACCTTGTAAGCTCCATGGGTCATTAAGGTTCCATTGGGGGTCAACCAGTTAACAGAAGTCATGGATGTCCCAGTGCGGCATTTCAATTCCGCTGCCATTCCCTCCGTCACGTTCAGGTCAGTGGGTGGCTCCACGATCACAGGTGCGTAGCAGGTGAAGTCTCGCTGGTCAAGGTCACCAATATACTTGCCCTTAGTACCCGGTGGGGCATGGCAACGTGCACAACAAGTGGAATTATCAGGCACGGTTTCTTTAAGCCACCAGCTCAGCCACAGAACATCACAGTTGCAAATCCAAGGGTTGTGGTTCAGATGGACGCGTTCCAGCTGCTGCAGTGGAGTGAAGAGATCATGGGGCAGCGAATGTAGAGAGTTGTGGGACAGATTGAGCTCCTCCAGGTTCTTGAGGTCATCAAAGGCATTCCTCTCAATTACGGAGATCCGAGAATGCATGAGCCACAGTTTGCGTAGAGACACCAGGCCTTGGAAGGATCCGGGACGCACCACTCCCAGCTGGTTTCCAGACAGCTCCAGTTCCTCTAGCCTCACGAGAGGTGTCAAGTTGGGTACATCCTTAAGCCCACACATGCCTAAATTCAGGAAACGTAGGTTCAGCAACCCTTCGAATGCGGCCTCTGAGATGAAACTGAGTTTTCGCAGCTCGCCGAGGTCTAACCGCCGTAGCGACGGCACACGGTGGAAGGCGTATGCCGGAAGTGTCTCTATGGGGTTGTTCCTTAGCCAGAGTTCACGTAGCTTGCTCAGGTACTCGAATGCCTGTGACGGCACCAGTGGTAGTCTGTTGTCAAAAAGCTCCAGGGTGATAAGATTGGGAAGGCCATTGAAAGCTCCCACTTCTATCTGACGAATCTGGTTTTTAGACAACTGTAAGATTTCCAGGTGATTTAGGTGCTTAAAGGTGTCTGACCTGATCACCTGCAGAAAATGAGAGGAAGAGAATACAGTAAGTTATAACAGCCTACATATTAAGGAACTGGGTTATTGGATCTCTACTCTAACAGATTTGCTTGTTCTGCAGCAGTATGAGCGATTAAGATTGCTGTATGACTTTGTGTTAGTATGCATACACAGGAAAATTGCATATTTGTTATTTTGTAGTATGTGCATATGCGGGACCATCTGTCACCCTGTGATCGACTGAAGATGACTGGTTTACAGTGCTAACCAGCAGAGTGCATTGACCAAGTATCTTTGGCGCTAGGGCTTTGCAAGTCATTTTGGGTTTTGGATAGAGGGATGCAGTTATGTCCAGTTCTAAGATAAAATGTCTTATAGACCTATTTAGGGAATCGAGGAGGTTACCTGTATGGAGTTCTCCTGGAGGTTGAGGTATCGAGTATTGGATGAGATACTCTGTGGAACTTCATTTAAACCTTTTCTGGTACAGATCACTCGACTGGCTTGATTGGAACAGCTACAGGGAATAGGGCAGGCGGGACTGGCTTCGGCCAATCTAGGTCCAAGGAGGTGTGGCCACAACAAGAGTTGGACCAACCAGATGAGGGGGGAGGGGCTGAAAAAGCCTGTTACAATAGCAGCCTGCATGGCAACTGAGTCATGTCCTGCCCCTTTCCTAAAACAAAAAAAAAGGTAAACAGTGAGTTGCAAAACCTCTCAGAACTTGATAAACAGAAGTGTTTTTTTTTAGTTAGGCCACAAAACAAGAGAAAGAATTAACTTTTTTTACGATTAACTTGTGGAATTAGGTATCTTGTGGCATCAAAGTGTATTCCACGCAGTTGTCAACAGCACTGGATGCTGCTACGGGAGTCTTCTGCTCAGAATCATCACAGTCAGCACTGGCCTTGCTTACTGAAAGAAAATACACGGGAGGGGGAACGAGAGAGAAAGAGGACGAGAGAGGTCAAAAACTGCATATATGTACAGCTTATCGTATTTCATATAGCTAAGGGTGTAAGGGTCAGTACATCAGCAAACTAAAAACTCTGACCTGTGCAATTAAATGTTGTGACCTCTAGCCCAACCAGGGTAGAATTTAATTTCAGTTCATTTCCACAATTTTTTTCTGCTTATTTTACTACTTTTGAACCTTGAGTGGGCAGTCATAATTGTAACACAAAACGCTTAATTTTTTTCTCACCCATGTAAAAAAGCTTTCAGATTTTGATTGGTCTGGCCTTGCTTTTTAGTGTTTATTTAACTAGTGGTCCAGACTGGTTGTAGGCTACAGGTTGTGATATCTGCAAAAAAGCTGTCTTTATTAAATGTGTGTACAATTTGCTATTGTAAACATAAAAAAAGATTATTAGATAGAAAAAATGCTAACATACAATACTACAGTATTCACATTGCTACTTGGAAACAGACATTCATTACAAGGGGATTTGGGCATGCAAACACTGCATATGAGCTCTACAAATGAAGAGGAAAACAACTCTCATGTCTGAACACTGATGTTTGCTATGAATAAATACAGAATAATGCTGATATCAAATGATCCATGACGAATGTTGGATGACAGTAATGCAATACCAGCAGAATTTGTTTGTATAAACAGCCTTACAACTAAACATTTTGGCAGAATGGTGTTTTAGCATAAATATGCAAGAATGTCCCTAAATACTGCTTATATTTAAATAAATGATGCTAAATGATCCTGATCTTTTTTTGAATTCTAATTACTTTTGTATTAAGTTCTACAAACAAAAAGTAAAATAGTTCTAGATCTAGATGTAAAGTTGGTAATATGATCATTTTAGGGTACTGCTGGTCATTGTTCTAAACCAAAGGTGATCAAACACGTTTACAACCACAATACACTGTTTAAAAATAAGATCCTACAGAACCAAGATAACCATGTTTACATGATATTTGAAATGATTCAATTTTTCCGTTTTTGATGTTATAATGATAACACTGTGACAATTTGGGAACACAAGTAAATGTTTTTACATCCAACATAAAAATAATAAAAAATCTTGAAATTATAGCATTCATCAAAAAAACCCACACCAACATTGTGCGCAAAAAACATCCTACAACCCCTGGCACAATAAAAAATACATTTACATTGATTTTGAAATGTTGACATCAAAGTGTAATCAGGCATGCGCAGAACACATGCGCACACTGAAAAGCTTTCAGAACACCGGTGAGGGTATTTACACGCAGATCGGGGTAAGGAGAAACAAGCTGTGTAAAAAAAAAACAAGTGTATGACCTTTAGCTGATAACAGAACACTTACCAAATAAAACCAGAGTAGGGCTGTGCGCGAAAACAGCGGGAATAATCTTTAAACTTTAAACTACAAAATTCTAAATAAGATGGTCTCGTAATATGGCCTTAACATCTTTGTCTATCACACGCAGGCGCATCTCGCTTGTGTGTGTGTGTGTGTGTCACAGGTGCGGTGGTGCAGCTTCACTGTAACCATGACAACGCTAAATTGATTTGCAGATGCTGGGTGTCGGAATCCGGTTGGGTGGCGGCGCTCTGTTTGCACTACGGCTTCGTTAAAACCAGCCACAGGCCAAAAAAAAAGAGTCGAAGGCACAAATTAAACATCTATTTCATAAGCCGTTATATTGATTGTTAATTAACCTTCATAAGACGCCAGACGCGGCGGTCTCCATCATGACAGACGGCGTCCGCAGTGGGTCTCTTGCTCTTATATGAGAGAAAATCGGTGCATCTGAATGCGTTAGTGACTGCGGCGTCTTAACGGAGACCGTTGTACGCGCGTGAAATACACAAGTGAGGCCCTGACACACACACACACACACACACACAGGCGCGCTCGCTCCCTCGAAGACGCGCAACAAAATGGCACACGGTGTCTGTGTAATTCACGGATAATGAGAAAGAAAAATGCAAATCAAGCAGAGCCGTCATTTACATCGCCAACCGCCAAATCGCCCTAATTCCAAACGGCCAGGTTCATTTCTATAAATAAATGTCGAAATAAATAAATAAATGCAGCTAAATAAATAAATAAAACGAACGCTGAATGAAAGATCTTACCGTTCTCCTCTCATGCATCCATCGCATCATCCGGATCCTCTTCTAATCAATCATACACATCGTAACCATGTGGAAACCTATTAAATCAAATCAATGCGCGTCAATCATTCAGCATCAACTGTGATCAGATGCAATTCACAGCATTTGATATCGTGCATCAGATCAAATGCATGTCGTACCTTTTCCTTTCTCCTCGACGGATCTTTTCCCAATGATTTTTCCCCCGTTGATTCGGTGTCTCTCTCAGATCCGGAGCGCGTCAGTGCGCGCCGACACGGTGAATAACGGTGAATATATAGTTAACAGATCATACCACCGCTGGAACAAAAACGATGCGATCGCTCGCCGTAAAGTGTGAAAATCGAATGTAATTTGATTATCCGGGGTATGAGGCGTACAAACCTACTGGCGCATTTTTCTAAGTGTATGCAGGCAGATCGTGCGCGTCGTGGCCGTAGAGAGGGACGGATGCTGCACCCAGCGCAACATCTTACGTAAAGTCCGTAGCGACGGTCCTGAATACAGCGACCAGCTGAAGAACGGACTACTGAGAGACACATGCACAAAACACACCTGCTGAAGCCCGTTTCCATACAGCCATGCATTCACACAGCAATGCATTCATCCTCACTTTCAACAAGACTGGCAGATCATTTATGGTGGATTTGAGATCCTAATTATACACTACTGAAGCTTCTCATATAGATTTAGGATGGCAATGCTGTTTGTGTAAAGCAGTGGTTCAAAGTTCACTCTGGACATTGGATCATTACCTTATCTTACTTAAATCATCATAATCAAACGCAAAAACTGCTTGGTTCTTGCAGTGGTTTTTTGGTTTCACTAACCTGTTTATGCAAGTAAACCTGTATTTAATGTCATCTGGGTTACAACTTCATGCATCTTATATAGTACATGTTTAGGAATAGACTTTTTTTCTCTAAAAATCATACAAATTGATATGAAATTGCAGACTTCCAAAACTTTTCCAATAAAACTTTCTATAACGGCTTTTGTACCAAAAACAGTGTTTGAAAGTACATGCGACTGCAAGATGCTTCCATCTAAAGTTACTTACACTGCATTTTGAGGCATGCTTTAATTTTATAATCTAATAATTTAATTGAATCTATTTATTTGTGCCAGGGACATGTTTATGTCATTATTTTCGTAAGTCCAGCACGTGATGCATAGTTCACAAAATGTCTTTAGTAAGTGACAGCATTCTGACATGAAATACAAAATCAAAATTAGGCCCCATAATGATTCCTTCTTTGAAAAGCACTCATCTAAATGATGTTTAAATTGCTTGTTAGTAACTTGAGCTACATATAAACATTTATATTTGTTTATTGTCATCATTAGATGTTTGTAATGGACAACTCTCACTAACTGTTTGCCACTAACAACCTTGATGCAGTAAATTATTACAAGTTCAAATGTTGAAAGTTCAGCTCCAGGGTTTTCAATCAGAGGTCAGTAAGCCTGTGGACAGACACACAAACAGCTAATTTTCTTTAAACACACACACACATGCAATGGTTTTTGTGATTTATGGGGACTCTCCATAGGCGTAATAGTGTTTCTACTGTACAGACTGTATGTGGTATTGTCCTACACTGACCCTACACCTAAACCTACCCCTTACAG
>JAUCMT010000056.1:3259155-3286020 GCA_032357475.1 Enteromius thamalakanensis
AATCGTTGAACTATGCTGGTAACGACGGAACTTGCGACCATAGTAGGCTAACTATGCCTTTGGGAAACGCACCCCAGCACAGGTTAAAGACTATTTACACATAACACGACCGATGCCTGAATGCATGTATTTGCACTGCTTAAAAAAGATCTTGGGTGAGTTTCTGGCTGTTATCCAGAGCATGCAACTGTCCATGTGAATCACTCTGGGGACTCGTTGCATGCGAGACTGCAACTGGATATAGATTATAAACATCTCTGAAATGTGCTGTCAATTCAACATGATTAACACTGACAGAAATCTAGAAGCTAATGGTGACAACGCTCAAGGAAAGTTAGAAAAAACACACAAATGAACTAAAACCATGAATGGATGTCATGGCATCTGCATCTATGAATGCAGGTGTTCATGAGCGTACTGTAAGGGCGTGTCTGTGTGTGTGTGTGTGTGTGATGCTACTGGAATCCATGATCAGAAATAGAATTCACCCCCACCCCAGAATTCCATCCAGCAGCCGAGCGACTCCAAATAAACACAAGCTGATGGGTCGTCTTACACACACTTCATAACACACACGCTCTATGCGAAACACATAACAGAGTCAGAAATGCAGTTTTTGAGGGCCAGGATTTACCCCCTGAAAGTGAATTTCTATTTATGAGAGCATTTGTTGTTCTAACACAAAGCCCACTGTCTCAAACACATTCAACCCTCTCAGTAAAAAACATGGGGTGGCACATATACAACCTAAAAATTAATATGTATCTTAAAGGTCCTAATAATTATAATTTATGGGGCAAATAAGGTACAAAGATGTATCTTTTAGTTTAGTTTTTGTTTGACAGTGAATGAGTTAAATCACTACTGAACCAAAAAATAAAAGAATAAAATATTTAGAAATTTCAGAGACATAATTTTGCTCCTATATATAAATGCATACTATGTTTTCAAACATAAATTACATTTATACTCATGTATAAGTGTTTAAAAAAATTTTTACATTTACAAATATTACATTTACAGCTATCTCAAATACCAACAAAATTCATAGAAAAAAAAAAGAGTAATACTTTATTTTTCATGCAAACCATGTAACAATATAGTAAGTGCTTGGTAATAGTAATTAATACTACTCAGTACTGTAGAATTACACTTAAAAAAAAAAAGTGAAACCAAAACATTTATAGAAGAAAATATAAAAAATAAACTCCTTAAAAATACAGCATTTTAACGTGATGGAAGCTATTTCAGCACCCATCTACTGTTCAAGCTTTCTGTGTGAATATCTGCACTACAAAATATTAAAAGCTATTTGTTGTTATATAGTAAATAACCATGACTACATGTCCCAGTTACTTAACTTATTAAATGCTAATTTTCTTAGTTTGTTAAGCTGCACTTTTTAACACTATCAAATAAATCACTGACACACTATGTTTTTTATCCTTTATGCATGCCATTTGCATCATATTAACTGAGAATAAATGAGCTATTTGTACTTATTAAAAGTACATTGTGCCACAGCACAACCGTTTAGTGTAAGT
The DNA here is from genome assembly GCA_032357475.1 of Enteromius thamalakanensis. Taxonomy (NCBI): domain Eukaryota; kingdom Metazoa; phylum Chordata; class Actinopteri; order Cypriniformes; family Cyprinidae; genus Enteromius; species Enteromius thamalakanensis. The sequence goes on from JAUCMT010000056.1 coordinate 3,260,700, forward strand.
GGGGTGCAAAAAGTGGTTTAAAAAAATAAAAATGATGTTGGAACACCTAAATATAAAACCTCCTATACAATATTTTCGGTCAACTACTCTGAAACTGAACAGCAGAAGAAAAGTCAAACTGACCTGTCACTCCCAGGCTTTTTTCTTCCGCTCTGGCTTTTTCTGCCCTCCTTCAAGTCTTCCTCACTTCTCTCCCATGTCCGTCTGACGTTGCTCCGGTGTGTGTGTGTGTGTGTGTGCAGTCAGCTGTTGCGGAGCTGCATATGTACATGCAAGTGTGTTTTCCTTCTCCCTCGCTTTCTCTCACACACACACACACACACACACACACAGAGAGAGACATACAGTGCAGACATTCTCTCTCATCTCAGTGCAAATGAGTTGTCAGGTGTGAAATTTAAGTGTGCTGTAGAATGTGAGAGTTATGTCAGCTCTCTGCCAGTCACAGCTCACAGCGAAAAACGGCCGACATGTGAAGCATTTAGTTTAGCATGTATTAGTGCATTCAAAGAGCAGGTTCATAAGTACAAAATCAAACACTTTTAATACTATTGATATGCAATTTCTGTAATTGAAGCATATGAGATGTTTGGAACTCAGTATCGTAACATGAATGTTGATGCTCGTTTATTATCAGGGTTCATCACCTCAGCAACAGGACGGTGGCCAGTGTCATGTGATCTCTACTGCATTATACACAGTCAATCGTGGCCTGCGGGGACGCAAGGAATAGTTCATCCTAAAATGAAAAAGTCATTATTTACTCACCCTCATGTTTGTTACCTCCATGGAAAAAATAATTAAAGGGATAGTTACCCAAGAATGAAAATTTGCTGAAAATGTGCTCACCCAAGATGTAGATGAGTGTTTATTCATCAGATTTGGAGAGATGTAGCATTTTATCACTTGCTCAGTAATGGATGCTCTGCAGTGAATGGGTGCCGTCAGAAAGAGAGTCCAAACAGCTGATAAACACATCACAATCATCAACAAGTAATTCATATTACGTCAGTCCATCAGTTAATGGCATGAGAAGACAAAAGCTGCCGTTAGTGTTTATAAGAAACAAATCCATCTCCTAGTGAATATACTTGCTGAAGCACAATTAAAGACATGCTTAGTATATTTGATTGTGCTAAAGTGGAACCATCGCAAGTATACTTTGGGTACACTTTAAATTAAAGTGCAATATTACACAATTCTCATTAAAAGTGACATACACGCACCAGTAACACTCCAATACTCCAGTTTATTTAAAACTCTTTCTCGAGTTATCTAAAAGTAAATATGTTCATAGATTTGAACTATATTTAATATGAAATACTTTTTTACTGGGGGTCAAGACATTGCTTCTGGCTAAAATGCAAGTTGTCTATGACATAATATTGCTTAGTCCAGAGAAAAGCTGAATCAGGAGAGACTTCTGCACAGCGTTTACACGGGATGTTGGTTCAAAGTGTTACTATGGATTATAGACAGATTTTAGCAGGAAGCAATGGTTTGAAGTTAAAGCATCTTAATGATTTTTTTTCTTCTCCAGACTTGAGTGCTGTGGATTATTGTGATGTTTTTATCAGCTGCTTGGACGCTCATTCTGACGGCACCCATTCACTGCAGAGCAAGTAATGCAATGCTACATTTCTCAGTGCAAATGAGGAAAGTCTTGTATGGCCTTAGCAGCCATTTTTGTGTGAACTAACCCTGTAGCGAAGCACAAAGCAAAAATGGCCAGTAAAAGCTGCAAAAAAAATATTTACCGTGATGATATCGGTCAATTATGATCAAAAAGAGATGAGAATAAATTCAACAAGATAATAATTTATTCAAACCTCTTAAGTAGAGCTTATATAGCATCATATTCATCAATTATTGTACAGAACAATAGAAATATCTGATATTTATATATATATATATATATATATATATATATACTTTAATTCTGCATACATTTCCATACACACACTCACACATACATACATATATATTTCCTTTGTTTCTATTTACTTAAATATATTTTCAAATGAAATGGAGTTATGCTTTACTCCTATAAAACAACCACCACCGCCATAACAAAACACACATACACACACACACAGTCCATGTTTGTGTGCATGTACTGTATGTGTTTTGTAGGTTAACAAGAGCGCACTTAAGCAATATAAACGATGGGTCCTTTCATTGTGTTCTGATCTTTGGAAGACTGATTCTGCTTACGGTATTAAAAACGCTTACATACTTAATCTTTATATGGTTATTATTGGCATTACGATGACTTTTTTACTGCTTAAAGTCAACACGAAACAGTCTTCAACCCATTTTACTTTCACAATCCAACACATCAAGTAAAAAAAGGACATTCAATGCTAAAAATGTAAGGCAGGGCTTGTTATTACCTATTGCAAATCGATTGGTGTGTTTGTACGACTAAATTAAATTGAAGAAAAAATTACATTTTGTTTTCTTTGGAATAATGCACACTAAAATGTGTATTCAGAAAGAAAACGTGGTCGCTCTGGTTTCATGTTGACTTTAATCATCATATTATCAGATGAATCAAAGCCTGCACGTCATGATGCTAAAATATGCACAGTAGCCTCATTTGTATTAATATAATAGTATCATATTACTAAAGTTCATTACACCTCTTGATCTCCCCATCCCGAAAAACAATGAAAGAAGTACATTCTCTCTGTCTCTGACTGGCTGAAGATGTTCAGCAGTGACGACAAACATTTGCTCATGATGACTTTAGCTTTCACTCTGTGAGAGTGTTCGAGTATTTCGTAGTGCTTCTCCATTGCAATCATCCCCACCTCTGTCCTTCAACGGGAGTCTTTCCCTTTCATCCCAAGTGATTTTTGTCTAACCCCATTCTTTCTTTCTTTCTTTCTACCCTCTAACTGGTTCTCTCTAATTCTCTCCTCTAGCTCTGAGTCGCCTCATCTCTCATGCGTTCGTTCTGCCCTTCAGAAGAAACAGTGGAGACAGAGAAAGCAGAGGAGAGCCTAGAAAACATGGAAGGAGGGGAAAGAAAAAGAAAGGAGGCAGAGCATGAGGCAAGAAACCAAAGTGCTTGATATACTGATCGACTACAGACTACGATGAAGAATTTGGCATTCAAAAAGCAATTAAAGTTACATAAGTGTGCAGTATGTAATTACAGGGCACGTGTCAGTTGAGAGATTTCAAATAAATGCCAGGTTTAATGAAAGGAATGAGCTGTAATTCAACTGATTTGGTGATTTTTGTGGTTTTAAGTGGAATATGAAAAATCATAACTCAATCTATTTATGTTATACACTGCTGGTCAAAGGTTTGGGCCACTCATGATTTTACATACGTTTACATTACGTTAAATGTTTTGTGCAAAAACAGAGAGATGTAAAAATTATTTGAATTTAGATTTGTGGAAAAGGCTAATAACTAAGTAAAGATATGTCCAAACCTCTGACTGGCACAATAAAAATGAGTAAAATATGTATACATGAAGGTTTAGAGAGGAAATGGGTTTTGTGATCAAATGAAGTCTTCCTTACGTAACTAAACTTCTTTTAATAAACATCATCTAAAGCATACAAAAACATCAAGGGCAGAATATTTATTTATTGTTGAGTAAAGCTGCAGGCAGAATTATCCATGCAGAGCTAGACTGTTATGAAAAAGATGGACCATTTTTAGGAAATCTAATATAACCGGAAACTTTTCGTTCCTCGAAAAACGAATCACCCTCCCACCCCCTCGCTTTGTTCTTTTGCTTGTTTGTCTAAATCTACCCTTTATTTCCCCTCCTTTTCTTATCTTTCTATCTCACCTGTCTGTAAGTCTCTTAAGCGCACGCTCAATGTTCATGCGATGTCCGACCCGACCCACGCCCAGATCCAGGAAGTCCTCTTTTGTCAGAGAAGGCAGGTGCGAGCCGTCTATTTCATTGTCGAGAAAACGCTCCCGGTGCTCTGCCAGATTCAGGTAAGTCAGCCAATCAGCAACATCATATTTGCTCCAGTAGGGGAGGGGCTTAGATACAAAAGGCTGATTGGGTGGAGGAGGAGTTAAGGGTGGGTAGCCCATACAGGAAGGGGAGGAGCCCCCAGACAGGAAGTTGGTAGGAGAGAGAGAGCTGGAGACTAGCGGCTGGTTTGGAGGAGCCACAGATGACGGGAGCGAAAAAAGAGGAGAAGTTTGCGGGAAAAAATGCTCTGAATATTGATGGGCGACTCCCAACGGGGGGGTTAAAGGAGGCTGTATATCGTATGGAGAGCCGTAGAGTGGCGCAGAGGGAAAGAGAGGGAGTGAGGATGGACGCGGAGGTCCGGGTTGTGGGTGGTCCGAGCAGGAGATGAGGGGACTAGGAGCTCGACGGCGCTGGGCGTACGAATGAGATTCGGAACGCCGTAGCTCTGGTCCGGAGAACAGAAACTCACAGGCCTTACCGCGATACTTAGAGCGATGTTTTGGAGACAAGGGATAGGGGGAATAGGATGGAGAAAGCGGTGGGTGAGAGACAGAGGAAGGAGACAGAGGTGCGTGGGAGAGAGATATTGGGGAAATGGGAGGATGGGGTAACGATGGAGGAGAGAGGGGTGCGTGAGCCAGGGAAAGAGGAGAGAGGGGGGCATGGGGCAGTGAAGGAGGGGACAAAATCCCATGAGGAAAAGAAATAGGAGAATTAGATGGCGTCCAGTCTTTGAGAGGGGGTGGAGCTGGGATCGGGGTGAGAGGTAATGGAGTCGGGGTCAACGCTGGGGTGAGAGATGTTACAGGAAGAGGAGACGAAGGTACGGGGTTAAGGTTCAGAGCCACAGAGGGGCAGTTAGATGTTAAAGAGTTAGAGGGAAGGTTTGGAGAGAAGGAACGCTGGAGAGACGGCACAGAAGCAGGAAGGAGAGGCGCACAGCTGGAGGGATCCCCTGGAAACCTGTGAAGAGCAAATGAAAGTATGTAAAGAAGAAAAATAACAGGACTGCCCATTTAAATAGCAATACAACTAGGGGGTTGCCATTGAAAACATTTGCACAACAATACTGAGGTGTTCTGGGTGTTTAGCTACAGTATGTGGTTGCTAAAGAATATTAGGAGGTTTAAGCTTTATGGGTTGCTATGATTTGAGTTATAATTCATGAATATAAATATATATATATATACAGTGATTAGAACTTTAGTATTCTCACCAGCTAAAAAGATGTTTCTAAGTCAATTATTTTCTAAGTATAATATCTTTTGCTGTGGCGCGTCAGAAGAAAATACCAGTTTACATTTCCAAGCATTTATTTTGCCATTAGTTGTAATGACACAGTGAGATTTTTGTCTGACAACAGCCAGTGCTCCAGACAGAGATCTGATCTCATTATTTAGTCTGTCTGGAGAAACATGAAGAATCAGAATGAACTGGGACAGACTAAATGTATAAAAACTGTGGCAAAAAGCTTTCCTGCAAAGCTGCAATACTGTGAAAAAAATGTAAAAATGATGTAAAGTTAGGATGCTTTTAAAAATAATTCATTCATAGATTATTTAAAAATTAAGCTGTATTAACTAAATCAAATCCACATTTGGTTTGACCAACTTTTACTTTTAACAGCTTTGTCCAAGGTACACTTGAACCTAGTTTTACAGGTACGTTTTTTGAAGCATCGAGATGTTGCCACATTTCTTCTAGATTCAGTCAGTCTCAGTTTGTCTTTGTGTCATTCCAGACAGACAGGAAGATGTTGAGAGATCAGATATCTGTGTAGAGCATTGGCTGTTTTCAGACTCCTTATGCAAACAAAAATCTCACTGGATTACTTTATCTATACTATATTTATGATATAAGATATAGTATTTTTTTTACCTACACTCCATTTGAGATAGAGAGGGAAAAAGGTACATGGTTAAAATATAACTGTAGACCACATAATGAATGCAGAAATCGATGTAATTCTTAAAGGGTTCACAAACTTGTAGTGTCTTTTTGATTTTACAAGAAATCTCACCTTTGATTTGCCGGTGGTGCCTGACCCTGCCAGCCACCAAGCTGTTGTAGTTTACTGCTGAGTTCATTTATAATGCTGGCCTTAACGTTGGACATAGGAGAGTTCAGACGACGATCCATAAATGCCGGCATCTTCCCTGCAGCATCGACTCTCCCCTGTTCCTGCTCTTCCTCTTCCCTTGATCTGTACATACTGGGAGCGGTGCTAGCCTGCCGCTGTAGTGGCGGTCCGGTTCGTCCATTTTCTGTGTGCATGTGATATTTCAACATATTCTGAGTGTGTGTTTTAGCAAGTGGCGGGTTTGGAGGTTTGGATTTATGCATGTGCGGTTTGTTTGTTTTTTGAGTGAATTTATCAGGGTGAGAAAGAGACGAATCCTGGGACACTCTTCGGTCTCCTTTGAATCCATCCCCTGCTATCCCACTCTCCATGCTTTCTCTCCGTCTTCCTCCCCTCTCCTTCTCTCTGCCTCCTTCATGTTCTCTTCGTTCTCCAAAGTTTTCCATGTGGTGATCGCTGCTGCTGTGACTATCCAGTTCCTCAATCCCAGAATCGACCACAGCCTCTGACCAATCATGGCTCTTAAGTGCCGGAGGAAATCTGTCACCTCCGATAACAGATGTATTTTCCAAAGGCATTGTTGTGGTGACAGTCATTACAGCTGCAGTTGCAGCCACAGTGGAATATGACATGTTAGCGTGGCCTTGCTCAGGGTAGAAAAGTGGGAGAGGCCGATGCAACGACATAGGGTCAGTTGAGGCAGATGGGACCGAAGGGGAACTCGATGAAGGGAATATCTGAGGAGAAGGGAGAGATGGGGAGAGAGCTGACTGGGTCAGATTGGCCACCTCACTGTCGTAAGATGTAAGACTAGAAGCGGCAGAGTCTCCCGCTTGTGGCGAAGATAAAGGCTGGGGTTGGCTTGTGTTTGGGTGATGGGAATAGCTTGAGGGTTGTGACTGGGGCAGGTTTGCAGGAGGTATTTTGGGACACAGCTGTGGAGGGGGGATTAAAGGAGATGGTGGGAAAAGATATGGATGCACCACAGCAGAAGGATGGACGGGTGTCTGCTGTGAGTCAGCTTGCGTGTTGTCTGGTAGGGACATGGCATCTTGCGGGGGTTTGGACAGCGATTGCAGAGACTGTTGCTCCTTGGGTAGCTGAGATCCTGACAGCTCCTTCTGTTGTTGTTGATGATTATATTCTGTTGTTCCATGGGTGTCTATTTCTATTCCATTTGCAAACTGTATAGGGGGAGGTAGGGGCTCTGCAAACACAAACTCATCGTCCACATCCACAGATGGAGCAGGGGGTGGAAGCATCATGACATCGCCACCCTCTCCAACCCCTAGATTTTGCCCTCTCTTTGCATCCTTCTCTCCCTCCTTTACCATCCCAATCTCTCCCATCTTCTGTCCTCCTCTGTCATCGTGGGAATCACCAGTGAGATTTTTGTCAGCTGTGCCAAGTTCATTCTCCTTTCCTGTAAAGGAAGGCCTACGGGGAGGAGGCTTAGGAGGTATCCTCTTGTGCCCTTCCCTTTCTCGTTCCCGCATGTAAGTGTGGTACTGATTGGCTCTGTCTTGAAGGTGAGACTGGTACTGGCTGGCTTGATTATCTGTAAACCGCACCTTTGGTGCTCCTCTCTCCTCTCGATCCACAATATTCTGTTCACTCCATTCCAAGCTCCCTGTCCCACCGCCACTTAACCGAAGCATCCGAGGGGACTGAGGGCGACTTTGCGGAACTGGCCCACTTGTTGTTGTTGGAGAGGCACCACTAAGGTATAGAGAGGTGTGTGATTGGTAGATGTAAAATGGAGGAACTGGTTTTTGGTTTGGAGAGGAGACGGCAGAAGGAAACGCTCCAGTGCTAGACATCTGCCGACCAAAGTGACGTTCTTCTCTACGAGTACGGCGGTCGTCTTTCAGCGCTCGCTCACGAGCCGCCAGTGCCAGTCCTAGTGGGCTTGTTGGGTCTAGAACCTTCCCTGTCAATGGGTGGATGAAGGTAGTGGCTTGATGAGGTGTAGCTGATGCATACTGAGGCAACCCAAATGCAGGAGGCATGCTTAAGGCATCGCCAGAGATCAGTCCCTCATCGATAGACTTAGAAGGGCGCAATCGAGCAGAGGTGCTGGCCTCCAATGAAGTCTGAGCAGACTCCTGCTCATCCAACATGTCCTCCTCAGAGGAGTAGTAGAAAGAGGCGCTTCTCCGGCGGGAGTCACGGAAACGTTCACGTTCCCGCTGTGCTGTGCTCTTGCCCAGTGTTTCTAGTTTTGATGGCATGCTAGGTGGTTGAGGTGGAGCGGGTGTAGGTGCAATGACTGGGTTTTGAGGCTTTGCTTCTTGCTCTCCATTATTCTCAGGAGATGGTTCTGTATCCTCACTGCTTGCCCGGCTGCTGTGCCCAGAGCTGCTGGTAGATGGCGCTTTCACAATAATCGTTGGGATTGAAATTGAACTTTTTTCCAGCTTTTCTCGGCCGGTCTCCTCCACCTTACGTTGCTTCACCAACAGTCCTTTCCCACCTTGCCGACCTGCAATCTTGGCCACTGCTGGCGCTTGGTTCCGCTGTGCGGTGGACAGCTTGGGGCCTACATCAGAGGGAGGTGTGGCATTGCTGTAGCCACGCCTCAGGCCTCCCATTCTCGCTCCTCCCATCTTGCTGGTATCAGTTTCAGCCTGTGAAACACAATATTTCAAAGTCTTAAGGGGGTAGTTCACTCAAAAATTAAAACTTGGTCATGATTTACTCACCCTTTTGAAAATTAGCATTTTCTAAAGACAGTCTACCTTTAGAAGATCATAGATATAAAAACACCCATGCCTCGGTTTATTTTTTAGATGTGAATCACGTGCTGATTAAGTGAAGCCTTTTGGACAATCGCACAAATAATTAAATGTATGGGAAACATATCCCGCAGCACAATAACCTGGGATCAACTTCATTAGTTGAGTTTGTAGTCACTAACCAGACCACTAAACAAACGTGCACCTGTGTGTGCACCTGCTGAAACGTCTATATGGAACCTGTCACAAGGAACCATTCTGTGATACTTTTGCTTCTTTTGATGCTGAGCTCTATCCACTTCCATTATATGAAAGAGCATGTGCAACATTCTTCTGTGATACAAAACAAGAATAGACAACATATGGTGAGTAAATTATGACTTAATCTTTTTTGGTGAACCTTCCCTTTAAAACTTTTATTGTTGCTGTATATGTCCAGAAACAGACAGGAAAGAATAAGACCAGTGTCAATTCAAGCAACTCTATCAATCTCTTACCCTGCGGTTGGGTGGGACCCTGTGCTGTGTCTGGCTATGAGGCAGGTGGTGAGATGGAGGCAGAGGAGGGACAGCAAAAAAATGTGTTGGTGCCGTTCTCCTGTCTGTGTGGCCGCCAGCAGATAGGGGCGGCTCAGGCGCTGAGGTGTCGGGCGGAGGGGGGATGTCCTCTGGTCCAGGCACAGAAAGACTACGAGACAGCTTCATAGTAGGAGGATGGAGATGTACCCTCTCCTCTTCGGTCACTCCTTTGGACAGAAGACATGGAGTTACACAAACTGGAATTACGGAACAACTTGGCCGATTTGGATGGATTCAGCACTTTTTGCATTAAACGCACCCATGGATTTCTGACGCATCATCATTGCACGCTGAGTTGAATGGCCTGATGAAAACTGGGCTTGGTTATAACCATACCCAGACCCTGATGACATCATGCCAACACCTGATTGTTCGAGAGTTTGCTGTAAAAAAGGGAAAAGACTGATGGGATGAAGATTTAGCACACTACATCAGACAATCTTTCAATTAAATTTGCACACAATAACTGCTTGCAAATGTTTTTTTTTCAGCACCAGCAGTATAGAAGTGGTGTCACTCTTGCACTTTTTACCAGGTGAAAAGCCTTACTAACATGAGGTGGACACAAGAAGCCGTTTACAACAAAGAACACTTTTATTCCACCAAAACTGCTTTTCAAAGCTGGGTATATACCTTTTCTCAAGCATTTTTTGTAGCTCCTTTTTTTACAACAGTGTCACATGCTATTGTGAACACATCTACACAGCTGAGTGAGCTGATGCAATATTCAAACAAGCTCTCCAAACGTCTCTCTCATGTGTAAAAATGAATTTTGTTCTGAACATCTGATCAAGTCTCCAAACAGCATTTTTGTATTTAATTTACACTGCAGTATTTAGCTACATGCTGCTACTCATGCTTGTTAAAGTTTCTGTTGATGATAAATGACAAAAGACATCATACTGAATGCAGTTTCAATTTTGAGTAACTTGACTTCAAAAGTAGCTTCCTTGACAATACCGTGTTAATCAGAACAGAGATAATGAAACAGAGATGTTACCTCATTAGCGTTAAAGCCCTTGTTTCGTTCCTTCTTGCCCCCGTGACCTCTGTGACCCTGAGAGTCTGATGTGCTAATTGTCTGCTGAGCAGCGGCTAGAATTTCGTCCAGCTTGTCTGGAGAATATGAACAGGCAATAAGTCATGAAAACGTATTTTCAAGCCTTTAGTCTTTGTATTTAGACTTGAGGTGAAACCATGTACATATTAGTAATTTAAATTTAATGTGAGATTCAAAAGTATGTATTTAGGCACAAATGTATAGCAGGAGATGAAATATAAGAAATGCAAAGGAAGGGTTTCTTACTAAGGGCCATTTGATAGACACTCTTCTTCTTTTCTGGTGCTTGAGAGCTCTCTGTGTGATCTGAGCATAGAGAAAAACACATGCCAAAAATACATGGTCAGCTTCACGAGTATCTGACCATTATGATCCTAATAAAAGCTTACAAGAAACAAACACACATTGGGATTTCATCGATTGCTCTCTCCTCTAATAATCACTCTGACCAGAGGCAGTCAAAATACTCATTTCATCACCCGGATACATTTGAAATCTGACATTCACACATTCATTAATGCAAAAACAAAAACAAAAAAAAATCACCTGGTTTCTTTTTCCATGGTGAGGCAGCTGTAAAAGGAAGTGAGTAACATTAAAGATGCTTTATTGTTTTTATAAGTGCATGCTTAACTGGGCACAATATAATCTGTAGTTTACGTTTTTTATCATTTCAAATTATTCCCTTGCAACAGTATCAACACTGTCGATGCCCAGCAAGGATTTTTCTCAAGTTTGCAGTCCACTTTCAGTTGTCATGGTAACAAACTATGACAAAAACTGACAGCCAGCAAACATTATAACATGTTTTCACTGTCACTGACGAGGAACAAATTACACGTAAACCACATTCACTTAAATCTAGACGGATAAACTAATGAAGGACAATAATAACCTTGTAACATTTTATATGAGAACGCATTACACTCCCTATGATATTTTGATATGATTAAACTGTTGGTTTCATAAAACCTGTCAGAAAAGATATATCACACAAGAAAGAAGAAATCATTTTTGCTTAATGAAGCCTGAAAATAAGCCTAAAACTTAGGACCTGTTTTTGTTTTTGTTTTTGCATTATACCATTTATGACCAAAAAAAGGAACAGATTTTAAAGTAGTATGTATTTATTATGGTTATAAAATACAAATACTGTAAATAAAAAAAAATTAAAAAAGAGAGAATGGTATATTCGATTGTCCGAGAAAATAACTGATAAGAAAAGCATGAAAAAACAAATCCAACAAATGTGCTCAATTCTCATAAAATGACAACAAATTGAATAAACACAGACACACACACACACACACACACATATAATATATATATATATATATACATATAAACATACACATAACACACACACACACACATATATATATATATATATATGCAATTTATTCTAGTCTTTGTGAGATTAATTTTAAAATAATGAATATCATAAATAAATTAATGTAAATAATTAACAATTACATTATTAGAGAACATTAATATAAATATTATAAAATGACAAACCTTTCTCCACTGTGTGCAAAAAAGAAAGAAAGACAAACAAGCAAATTATCAGCCAAAATGAGAACCGACCGCATGATATCAGAGTTTTAGGACAGAAGTAAATGCTTAATAGACTAACATGCAGCGTAATGTGTGTATATTATGTGTTTGTAAGACGGTACCCATCTCCTCCAGTTCTGAAGTCATGGATTTGGAGCGCAGAGCTATAGCCGGAGGGGTCAGCCGTTTGCTCTGCTGGGGAACTAAAGGGAGAGAGTGCTGTTAAATCAAATCAAAAACTGCCTGCAATGTCATTCATTCATACTCCCACAGACAAATCCACAAGTAGAATCGCTCACTGACCTTTCTTCTTAGGCATTTCCTCCATCTCAGGATTTCGCGCTACCATGACGACCTTCACCATCAGACTGTTCCCACCCTGGCGAATCATGTTCACCACCTGCCTGTGACCCACCTTCACTACATTGATTCCATTCACCTGAGGAAACACAGCCAGCCAGAGTAACTTAAGATATACAGATACGTTTGGGGTCAGTGCTTTTCTCTTTTAAAGAAACTAATACTTTTATTCAGCAAGGATGCTTTGCATCGATCAGAAACGATGTTACAAAAGATCATACCTCAAACAAATTCTGTTCTTTTATGTCACATCACACAATGTATACTAATATATGATATATAATATATAATGAAGCAGCCATGAGGTAAAGGTGTTTGCTAACAGGGCTGGAGATGCATCAATAAAAATATATGTCGCCAATACCACATATACAGAGATCACAAGATCCACGTCAACTTCTGTTCCAGAATCAAATTAAAGAAAGTAACACAAGTACCACAGTGAGGTTTATCACCTCCTGTAGGTGTTAAGATTTGTTCAACACCTCACAGCCTGGAAACTTGTTTTGGCTTTTGCAGCGATGCAGCATTTGGTCTGCTGTAACTTTCAGTGGATCATTATCTAATACAAATTTGTTTTAGTGGGTCAGTTAAAGCGTCTAAAACATGGAGGTGCATGTGGGCTAACCTCGATCAGGAAGTCTCCCATCCGCAGGCCGGAGCGCCACGCGACGCCCCCCTCATCAACAGACTCCAGGTACTGCAGAGCAGGGAAGGCTGGAGTCGGGCTGAACTCCTCCACGGGAGTCTGGGCTGGAGATCACAGATCACAATCACCGACGTGATCCGTCTATGTCACGCTGCGCTCACTTATCAAACCAGAAAAGAGCTCGCTGATGTCCATCACTCACCTTTGGCCCCTCGGAGTACAAAACCGAAGCCCTCATTGTCTTTTTTCTGCAGAAGCACAGTTTTCTCTTTTATGATGTAGTCACTGTCAGAGAGAGAAGAGAGGAGCTCGTGTGAAAGACTCACAGATGTGCAGAACTTCCTCTGATGGGATCAAGTCTGGATCAGGGATAATAAAGTTAACTCAAACTATAAAAATAAATAAATGTATATAAAAAAACATTTCATTTCAGTTAGTTGCCAAGACAACACATCTCATTTTTATTTAGTTTAACGGGATGTAAAATATATATACATATAAATTACTTAATAATAATTATTACTACCACTACTACTACTACTAATAATAATAATAATTTAAACACAACAAATTTCAAATAAAAAATTTAAATTAAAAAAAAAAAAAGCAATTATATAAAGACAAACAAAAACCTAAACTTTTATTTTATTAACGTAAGAAAAGACGTAATACCTGAATCAGGGATATATTGTTAATTATATTTAATATAAATATTTTTTATAATTGTATTTTTTTATTGCAACTTTTCATAATTTTTTAATTCAGTTATTTGGCAAGGTAACACAAAAAAAAATATCTCTGTAAACTAAAAACTAATGTACAAAAAAAAAATAAAAAGAATTCAAACATACTTAAAATAAAAAATAGATAAATAACATTTATTTTTAAATTATTATTATTTTTAATTACAACATACACATATGTATATATATATATAAATGAAATAATAAAAAAAAACATTTTAATAAATAATACTGTAAAAATGTCGTTAAACAATGCCCTGATTCCACTGGAAAATCTAGCTATATTAAAACATGACATCCATTTTCTTGCCATTCTAACATTTTTGTTAAACTGTAACTGGTAAGCTAGGTATTATCTGGCTTTATAAACTAATACACAGCTTGGATTAATCAGAGATGAGCTACCATGTTCCAAAACACAGCTACTAGCTGAAGCTCAAACACAGAAATGATTCTGAAATGTCATGTATGTTGGGTTTACAGTAGCAACTGTAGTAACTATGGTATTTTGGCGGACTCTATGGTTACCATGGTGAGTGTATGGGGGTTTAGACGTGTGCCGTTATAGTTCAGTGCAAAGACAATGACAGTTACGGCCTAGCATTATGTTCTGTCAGCTCAGCTCTTATTATGAACATATGCTCTGACTGCGATATCAACGCAAAGTATGTTGCTGAAAACACAAACGCCACAATGGCTGGCACAACGTACTTAAGAACCTGCTGAAGAATTAACTGCAAGACATCAAACGTTCTGTTAAACCTTAAAACTGGCATTTTGCTTAAGTCTGTACCATTAAAGCAATTTAGCCACATTTTTTGTTGACTTGTACACCGAAACTTTGAGTGACCCCAAAGTCAACCTATGTTGATTTAAATGCTTCTCAATTTACGTTAATGGGTTAGTTCACCCAAAACTGATCATTAATTACTCACCCTCATGTCATTCCAAACCCTAAAGACCTTCATATTCAAGATATTTCTAAGATATAAGCGTGTGTATGCAGTACGTTGTGATACTCTTTAAAATAGTGGAAGATGTAAGTCACGGGAGAAGAATGGTATGCTGATGATATGCTATTTTTGTTTTCTCCTATAGCGTCACAAAAGTGAAGTTGATCCACTGATGTCACATGGACTGTTTACCGGTGTTTTTACTACGTTTCTGGATCTGGGATCACTTCAGTTGTGTTGCTGTCTACTGACGAGCTACGCAATATCCAGAAATGAATGGTGTCAGATTCTGAAGACGATATTGTGTAGGTATCGACCGCTGCTCATTTTAAAAACAGCTGATTGAGATTTACCGCTAATCAAAGAACCGGCTTTATTGACCAAACGCAATACTGTAAGTAACGAATGAAAGAAATAATTTTCTTAACTCTTTAAGTCTTTTATTCCGTGTATACTGAGATTACTGTTGTCCTTATTTTCTTCCACATCCTTCATAGAAATACTGACGACCCACAGAATTGGCAAGCCCAGGGTTTAACGTTATCTACAGTAACAGCAAACATATCAGCTGTACCTGACTGACAGGGAAAATATTGTGATGCATAATGATGATATGTTTGGACTGAGCAACCATCCATTAAAATGCATGCATATGCATCATTATACTCTGTGTACATATATATTTTTATATATACTGTGGTAGCTTCCGAAAAGTATTTAAACACTACATACTTTTTTTTTTTTATTCAAAATGCGATGTTTAATTATTATTTTTTTTATTATTTGTTAAATTTACTAGACAACAAACTAGATTTACAGACGACAAACTGTACTGTACACTTCTTATAAAGAGCTACAGCCAAATACAAACCCAGATTTCCTAATGATATAAAATATAATGAGATTAGACTTATGATGAACCCAAAACCAAAGACTATACTACAAAAGAAAACATTTACAATTTTAGAACTACAAAATCTGCACATATTTATGCCTCATGTGATAAATCTAGGAGCATCACAACAACCAGCAGCGATGGAAAACTAAAACAAGTCCAACTTACTAAAGAAGATGACTATTTAATACTTTTAACTTCAGCGAAACATTTTTTTCTTAAGCTTTCCATTACAAAATCCTCAAATTTTAAACCTTAAATGCAGTCTTGATTTGTTTTTTTCCCCAGCATCAATATCTGTGTTGGAATAAATCATTGTTCAAACATAGTACCAACTCTTTAAATGCATACAATCACATATCCATCTGTTTCACATCACTACAGCATCACTACTGTGGTAACATCTACTTAACTAACAGACGTCTGTAAAGCTAATCATAAATGAACCCAAACCAAAACTTCAAAAGGTAAGAAAAACATGAATGCCAGAGTTATGAGAATCACAGCATCAAAAATCAAACGAATATCTTGATTTTCAGCGATGCAAAAACAAAGCAAGTTCAGTTTTCACCACCGGAAAAAAAAGGATTGCAATTTAACACCTTTATCTTGAGCCGAGTGCTTTCCTTTTATTGCAATTATGATATCATTACAAAATCCTCACATGACAAGTTTGCCCATTTTCAAGAAGTTGATCTGTCTCGAATTTTAATCCAAGCCGGCAGCAGCATTTTCCTACTTAAACGCCGTTCCCAGCGGCATTACATATCGCATCTGTGTAGGAATGACAGCGGGAAATATAGTGATGCATAAATGACGATACGCCAGCGAGACTCACACACGTTCATGCTGTATTTGATCAACCCCGCAGCATCACAACTTTCTATGATGTACTGTGTGTTTCACACACACACAAACACACACACACCCATAGTGACTCATACCCTTTCAATGACTCAAAAACACACATACATGTCACATGAACTCATTTACAACACACACACGCACATCAAAAAAATATTTACTGATGTGTCGCCGCCATACGTACAATGACAGCCACATTCACGACTCAAATACACATGTATAGACACATATACACACACACAAAGAGAGAGAGGGATCTGATTTTCGATAAACGACCAGACTGTACACACACACACACATACATACAGATGATATATACTGTATATGAAGACATTGATTCTGCTCAACAGTCTGTCTGCTACCTCTTCAGAGCATCCATCTGCCTCTCTCGCTCTCTCTCGCTCTCTCTCTCTCTCCGCAGCGACAATAAAAGAACGGAGCAGCCGATACCTGTAAATGAACCAGACGCTGCGGTTCTGGGGACCGAGCGAGGGCCATGAGGATGAGAGGGAGAGAGGGAGAGACAGGTCTTTCTCTCCGTATCCCCCCATTGCCATGTCCCCCCCTCCTCGGAGTCCTCCTCCTCCTCTCCGGCCCCTCGTCTCTCAGCGCGCACAGCCACAGGAGGAGAGGAGGAGAGAGAGAGAGAGAGAGAGAGAGAGAGACCGAGCATAGAGAGACCTTACACGCTTAAGAACGAGGGAGGAGGAGGGAGAGAGAGAGAGAAAGGGAGGGTTTAACAGAGCTCACATTCAGTCACTGCGACATTCAGAGAGAGACAGAACGAGGAGGGGTTGTGTGAAAAAAAGAGGAGGGAGAGAACGAAAGAAACGAGTGTGGGAGAGAAACACGCTTTAAAGGAATAGTTCAATCGAAAACCAGAATCCTGAGCTGGTTTGGAACCTGTGTGATTCTTATTCTAACGGGGATGTGAATGGAGATGTTCAGCTGAACGTTCATGCTGCTCATCAAAGCATACAGTGAGCCGCCGTGGCCGAGATCCGTAAATGTCATAACGTGGCCTCCTGAACTCATGAAGTGCAGTCAGAAATGAAACATTTGCATTCGTGCGGTTGGCAGACACTTTTATCCGAAGTGTCTTGCATTGCATTAACAGTACATATTTTATATAGAAATGCATGCATTGCCTGGATGTCAGACACAATCATTGCAAACAACATGATTTATTGTTTGAGAAACAGGAATGCTTCATTTTAATTTATTTTCCTATTGCAACAGCTTCTGGAAAGGGCCTAAAGCAGCATAAGTTACCCTGGAGCACAAACCAGGGTGTACTTGTAGCAATAGCCAATATGGGTCAAAATGATCATTTTTATTGACTTGTATGCCAAAGATCATTAGAATAGAAGTAGAGATCATGTTTCAGGACCATTTCCTGAATCAAAGCTTACTTTTTCATTAGTAATATGGACTTCATTTGGACAACATTAAAGGGGATTTTCTCCGATTTTGATTTTGTGGCACCCTCAGGTCCCAGATTTTAAAATATCTCAGCTGGATATTGTCCTATCATTACAAACCATACATCAATGGAAAGCTCACTTGTTTAGTTTATGACTGGTTTTGTTGTAAAGGGTCACATGATAGCTTTGCATCAGGAGAAGACTGAAATAGCATTGCATGGGAACTGAATTGCATTGCAAACATCATGATCTACAGGAATGCTTTATTTTATTTGAGAATTTGGCAGATTTGTTGACTTGTCTTCTGCTTTCAGCTATTATTGTAGACAAAAAAAGGCCAGAAACACCATTAAAATATCTTTAATGGAATATACTGCAGCCTCGTGAAATCTTCTGATAGCTTTGCATGACAACCAGACAGCGTTTATATTTATTTATGGATTTAGCAGACACTTTCATCCAAAGTGCATTCAAGGTACATATTTTATATAAAAATACATGCATTGCCTGGGAATAGAAGCCATTGCATAACAATACGAATTGAGCGTTTTTCCTACAAACATTTTAAACAAAGCCTGCACTCTCTGAAAATCAAAGCCATGCTGGTGCAGTCATCTTCTGTGCTGATGTAATGCTTCATTTAAATGGTCAAACATTGATCCTTTTTCCTGTAGCAACAGGTTTTGGTGTCAATGATGCCAAAAGCCTTTTCTTGGATGCTACAAGAATATAGTAATATAATGTCTCAGCTGCTTTTCTGATACATTCATGGTGCTTTTCTGGCCTTGAAAGCTCTGGGTTACAGTCTATTTTTGATCCTGATAAAAAGGGTCGACACACGCCATAAAAGTCTTTAAAAGTAGCACAGCACATCTCTGCTGAATTTCTCAATGACGCAAACAGAAATTAGATATCAGTTAATAAATGATTTAAATATGATGTGCTCCTCACATCATTTTTGATCAAATATATACAGTGTTCTTGTCAAAACATCCTTTTTTTTTTTTAAATCATTCAGATTCTTCAAAATAATAAAAAACAACAGCATTATGGTTTTGTAACGACATAAGGCTGAGTAAATAATGACAGGATTTTCATTGTTTTTGGGTGATCTATTCCTTTCATACAGAGCTGGCGATAAATTGTGGGATTCTGATGAGTGGGTGAAAGATGTGAGTGGATACTGGTATTCACCGCACACACTCGGCCTGCATGGCAACAGATGATCAAGACAGCTTATATGTGCACGGACACACACACACACAAACCTATGCACAAACACGTAACACAACGCATGCACGTAATTTTACATATCCACTGCAAAGCGAGCCGTTTCAGCTGATGCCCGGTACGTGAGAGATAGAGACAGATCAGAGAGACTCACACCGCATGTGTTAATATTCCACATGAGAGCCACAGATCCAAACATTGTTGTGTAATTTTTTGAAAGTGGCTGTGACATTTGCATACCCGTCTAGTGGAGGCAGAGACTCGCGTTTGCACCTGCCGGCAAACGTTTGAAGCACGAAGCAGCCGCTAATCAGTTTTGTGGTGAATCCATTTGACCAAAGCCCATAGATTTCACTGGATCGACATGTACAGTTCAGACTATACTTATACTCACACACTTTACCACACGCTGTGGAGTCTTTCCATAGACTTCTATTACTTTTATACTGACCAAATAATTTTTATTCCCTTACCCTAAACCTTCCTCTTACAGAAAACCTTTTTGCATTCTTACACACACACACACTTTTATTAGAAGAGCCATTTCTAATATAAAAGCACAACTGAGTGATTTTTCTTTTACGTATATTATATTATCAGATACTCATAAGCTATTTCTACAGCACCTTTTAGAAATACAAAAGATTTTTTGTTTATTATTATTACTTTTACCTGCGAAGACGCAGACATTAAACATTAAAACGACACTGATACTAATCAGAATTTTTTCTTGAGCAGCAAATAATCATATTAGAAAGATTTCTGAAGGATCATGTGGCACTGAAGTCTGGAGTAATATTGCTGAAACATCACAGGAATAAATTATATTTTCAAATATATTCAAGTAGAAAACAAATATTTTAAATTGCAATAATATTTCACAATATTACTGTATTAAATGTAGACTTAAACATATAAAATATTTATATTGTATAAAGTGCATGTGTGCATATAAATGTAGCAATAGAAACATTTAAATGAACTGATTACATCAATTAAACAGACTGTTTACATTTTGACATATATATATATTGATTTGGGTTTACAGTCTGAACAACTGAATTCAGATTTTATACTGTTCCCACCTGGGCACTTCAAGACCGTCGTACGTTCCTACTGTGTAATGACGAAACAGCTTCCTCTTCGCCTTCTCATTGCGGCTCTCTGAAACACACACACACACAGTCCGACTGTTAGCACATGTAGGCGTGTATATCTGTGTAAGTGGAAGTGTGATGTATTCAAATTGATGTGATTTTGCATATTCGTGTGCTGTGCGCATGAAGATTATGTGAGTAGGCAAATCACCACAGGGAAAAGCTCTTGGGGACATCCTTAAAAAAGAGAAAAGACCCAGAAAGAAATGAAAGGATTCACCATTGTGTTTTAGGATTACAGTCTGTTGATAGTCATTACATATAGCTTCATTTAGTTAGAACACAAGTCCACATTTACTGTAAGAAAATGAGCGCTCAGACGTTCATGGATTTCTCGGTAATACTGCATTTCAAGTATCAACTCAGATGGGTCACTCCTGGTCTCTGTTAACATTTTGGTTTCATTATTTTTGGGAAAAAAAAATTACATGTTTTTAGCATTCAACCAAAAAAGAGACGTGTTTAAATAAACGGAACACATACTCGCCGAGCTGGAATTTAGAATTTCCACTCTGTTAGTTTCACATTCCACATTCTATAAAAACCTAACAGGGTGGAAACGTTTTGAGCTAAATAAGCTGTAGTTTTTTCAGTGATCGACATTTAGCTCTCTAACCTCCTACAGATGAGCATATCATTTATAACTATATCAGATATGTTTTTTTATTGGACAAACTATAATATAGTCTAACAGGGTGGAACTAAGAGTGGAACAAGCACAAAAACATTTAAAAAACGTTAAAAAGGTATGAGTGAGAGGTGACATTTACCTCCATTTAAATTCCAGTGAGAAAAAAATTAACTATATCACTCCTGGAAAATGATCTCATCCTAACAGGGTGGAAAATTAGTTTAGGAAATCTGTACAAAAATCAATATACTTTTACATGATTTATATGTATGAGTAGATGAAGTTTTTCGTAGCCCATAATTTTGGAAGTTAATTACTTTGGACTGAGGACATGATACAATTTAATACATATATACTGTACATTAAAAGGTTTGTAAAAAAAAAATAATAATAATAATATTTTTAATGTCTAAAAATGTCTGTTATCTCTGTTTAAGTGATAAATTAGACCTAATATATATTTTCAGCAATAAACGTTACGTACTGTAATATGAGTATATGAGTATGTAAATCATAGACAGAAACGTCACTGTATAACAGGAATGACCCGTTTATTTATATATAGGCTAATTTATTTGTGCTGTTATCTTGATGCTATCTAAGAGACACATCTGAGATACTGTATTATAGAGAGCTGAGGTTGGATGATGTGTATGAGATACCTGTTTGTTGCTCCTGGTTTTGGGGCAGGACCTCTTCAACACAATCAGCAGGAAACCAGCCTGTTCTGCCCTTCACTGTTCCTTCCCAGAATCCCCCTTCACCTACACTCAACACTGAGAGTGGTCGACAGCTTTTATAAACCTTACATATTCAAATATTTATGCTAAATTGAAGGGAATGACATCAAGAGACTTCTGACCTTTGACCTTGTCCCCTTTGCTGAGGCTGATCTCCCGCTCACCGTGAGCGGAGTGAGAACGAGTCGCCACAAACACTCGACCCGGAACAGCACTGTACAGGCGTTTCCTCTGACCTCCTCTACAACACACAAAAACACACCGAAAAATAGAATAAATAAATAACAAACCTATTAAGAATCATGTTAAGTGATCAAAAATAAAGCTAAAATAAATATTTAATACAATTTTTGGTTAATTTTTAAATCTATTAAATTATATAGAGTTAAATCTATATACAGTAGTAACACAAAAACACATACCTGTCTTAAACTTCTACTAAACCTAATATTGAAACACATATAAATTAAAGCTATATATATATATATTTACATATAAATATATATAATATATATAAATATGATAAATATTACAAATATGCAAAAAAATAATAATATCACAAAAACTATTAAAAATGTTGATCACAAAAATAAAAACAGAAATAAAGATAATGCTAAACAAAAATATTACAAAAATAAAAAAACTTAAATAAAAGTTAAGAAAATATATTTACAAAGAAAGGCACGGATTCTGATTCTGATACTGATTCTGAAATAAGAGCTAAAATTCATTCAAATGAAAGTGGATAAAAGCTCATTTAAAACCTTAACAAATACATAAACATATACTGTAATACATATATAATACTGGGACAGAAATACAGAATACATTAATGTGAACATACAGGCAAAAAGTTGTATCCCATCCAAAGTAATAAAAAACAGTGTAGGCGGTTGACTTAGTGTGTTAGTGCCAGTGAATAATGTTGGCTTGGCTTTGTTTAATAGGGTAAGTTTCCAAAGATTTGGTGCAGGAATGTGATCGTAATAACTCCTTAGTATTTGGAAATCATCCATTACTAAACACCGTGGGACCAAACCCTCATATAAAATCATTATTTCAAGGATGTTACTAAAATTTCAAGACTGGCTGGACCAAGTATAAAAGCCAAAGTTTCAGAAACCGCATCTCGTCTGAATAAACCTCAAACGCACTACTGTAAAGACGCCATAGGGTGAACGTTTTAGCTTGATGATTGATTCTCGTACACAGCCGAAAGTGTTTGTTTCTGAGCCACTGAGTAAGAATTAACTCAGTATGGCAGTGGCGCTTTGGCCAGAAGCCGAACAGAGCAAATCACGACGTGCAAAATAGTGAGTCAGAGCTTCTGTAATGTACCATAAGAGAGCAACAGAAATCAACGCTGACAGTTTAACATATAAAACCAGCACAATCACAGAGGCAAGGATCTAAACCAGTATTTACACTTGAAATGTGTCTGTATAGTCACTGTGAACAATACACGTGTTTTTTCTGTAGTGGAGGTTAAAATACAGTATGATCAGTCTTAACACAAAACGACAAGGTCACATTTTGCCCCAAAAGAAAAAGAAAAACATTTTGCCTAAAATATCCTAAAAAATTTAAATCTATTTTTAGGGCCATTAAAAATGGTCATGATAATTAAGCACATGTACTCTTCTCATTACTTTAATGCATCCAGACCTTTTCATTTTGCATTTATTTTTGCTATAAATTCTATATATACAGTATGTATATATATATATATATTTGTGTTTTGGAGGGAATGCATTACAAGTAATGCGAGTTACGTAAAATAATATTACTTTTTCCAAGTAACTAGTAAAGTAATGCACTACTTTTTAATTTTAGAGTACTATAACTGAGCCACTTATGCCAGTTACTTTGTTTTCTTATTTATTGACTGACAAGTCTCTTGACATGTTGGGAGAAATCAGAAATACAGAGGCATTGTGTGCGGTGTGTGAATACAGTATGCATTAATTCATCTCACCCTCAAAAAATAGATTTAGTATTTATCCAAATGAATTAAAATAAACTCAGAATATGACTCAAACCTGCAAAACTTAAATGTATCTAGTCTCATTGTATTAACCAGTGTCTTTTAATGATCCAGTTCAGCCACACTCACAAGCAAAAATCACTATGCTTGATTGTTTTTTCTTTTTATTGCTGAAGAGTATTGATCTTTATTCTTTATTCTTGTCACATTTCATGTCTGTTTAGTTTTGTTCTTAGTTTCGTTTTCACGTCTTCCTGTTTTGGTTTCAGTTTAGTTTCTTCCTGTCTGCCCATATTTGGTTGTTCCTGAATAAATGAATGCAAAAGTAACACAAAACTAATGTAATGCATTACTTTCGATAAAAAGTAACTAAGCAACGTAATTAATTACTTTTTTTTAGGGAGTAACGCAATATTTTAATGCATTACTTTTAAAAGTAACTCTCCCCAACACTGTTCATAACACACCTGCGTGAAGTGATTTCTGTGTGTGTGTGTGTGTGTGTGTGTGCGTGTGTGTGTGTGTGTGTGTGTGTGTGTGTGTGTGTGAGCTTGGTTATACAGTACTTAGGGGTGTGCGATGTGACGATTTTTTTCGTGGTGGATGATTAAAATGTCTCCACAGAGCACATTCTATCAGCTGCATCAGCCGTATCAATATTCTGTACAATGCAACATACATTTACACCAAATGTTACCTCAGCAGTAGAGTTACACTTCCGGGACACGCGTTAAAGCCTTGCTGGTTAAACATTTAATTCATGCTTGCTTCGGAGGGCGTGCACGAAGCGGGTGCACACTTTGAAACAGCGCCTTTACTCATCTTATAAGTTGTGTTTCACGTCTAATAAAAAGCACACAAGGTATGAACAAGGCTAGTTAAGTCTAAAGTAAAAGTAAACAGTTTAGAGCTAAAAGGATGCTTGCAGGTCTTAAAGGGACAGTACTAAAAATGCTGCCGGTTGTTATTAAAAGGATAGTTCACAAATTTTTATAATTCTTTGTCTGCTGTTCTTTTTAATTTTATATCTTGAAAGACTAGAATTAGATTGACTGTACTGTTCAGGCAACATGCAAATATATGTTTCCATAATATATGTGTGTGTCCTGTGTATATTTATTATATACAAATAAACACACACACTTTCATGTATATATTTAAGGAAAAAATGTAAATAGATTTATACATGATGTATACATACAGTACTTGCATATGCATATATGCATACATGTCATTTATAAACGCTGTATGTGTGTGCATTTATATATAGGCAACATATACACAATAAACACACATATTATGGAAACAAAAACTTGTTATGGATGTGATTAATGGTCGCTAATAAGCACTTTACACCGCTAATATATGTGTATGCAAATATAAATGTATATATTTTAAAAAGTTAACAACAATAAGCATTGTATTGTTATTATAATACAATGTTTTTTTAGATTTTTGTTTGCTTTTTTAAAATTCAATTAAAGGCAATACAACAGATATTGAATTTTTTTTTTAATTACTTACAGTACCTGTACATACTTCTAAAATCCAAACAATTAAGATTAAACACTCTGTTTTTGACCATTACCCAACATCAGAGAACCGCCAACTTTAAAGAAGCCGTATGTAAGAAATGGCCAAAACTGGTACTGCAATCCCTCTCCCCGCTGACTAGAGGTTGCCAAAATATATGCGAAGAACACATTATTTTACCATGGTAACTTTAGGCTAC
>JAUCMT010000056.1:3295414-3318163 GCA_032357475.1 Enteromius thamalakanensis
TTTAATTTAATTTAATTTAATTTAATTTAATTTAATTTAATTTAATTTAATTTAATTTAATTTAATTTAATTTAAATATTTAATTTAACTGTGACTCATAGCTGATAGTGTAATGAGTCAGTGAAGTTTAAGTTGATTTGCCCGACGTACTGTGGCTGAGTAAAACATACCATAAAACACGAAGGAGTGTGGTTTTAGAGAGATCGTGTTGCATTTTTAACGACTCAGTGAAGTGTAAAGTCCGACTGAGTGTGGCCGCTTGAAAAGAAGTTACAGATATGAGAAAAGTTGCTAATGCCCTTCAAGCTGTTCTTGGCTCAACTAAGAAAAGAGTAGAAGAAATTAAAACAGAAAACAAATTGCTAAATTCCCAAGTCAGCAGCTAAGTCATGTCATTGAGAAATTGTGGGGCTGAAGAGATCATTTTGAAAAAAACAAAACAATTTCAGAATCTGAAACAGAAAGGACATTAAGAAGTTAGACAGCTAGACAATCTACAGAAGTTCCCGCAAGGAAGCCCTTAGTCAACAACGTAATTCTTTAGATGATTCAGTGAGGTTTCCAACAGACTGGAAATAGAAATGGAAATGAGAGGGTTCTTGGTCAAAAAACTGAAAATGGTCAAGCTGTTAGAGCGCTGTCTTCATCGTATTGTTACAGCAGTAAGAACTTTTGAGCCTGACAACATTTGTCAAAACTGTAAAAGATAGAGGAGGTTTACAGTGTGTCAGACGAAGATGCTTGTAGACTTCTTATGATCTTGCTCATTAACTAGTCTCTCGCCAAAAGATTGTGACAAAGAGCAGACAAAGGTGCAAGGAGAGAAGCTGTACTTAAGACTTGCTGGGACTGATTTGGTGAACTTGAGATTACAACACAGATCCTCTAGCTTACCACCAAGTTGTGGGAAGTGTTTAGCTTTTACAGTGGTTTGCCCATTGCAACTAAATAAAACCTAATGTTTTAGGCTGCATAAATTGCACAGTTTAGTTCACACATGCGAGAAGCCACTGCAATGCATGTAGATGTACAGTAAATACACCATATGAGCACATCCTTTTTAAAATGATTTCAAAACAGTCAAATGAAAGCTGCAGAATGCGGCCTTTTGCAGAAGAGAATGTTCTAGAATTTCAGATGGTTTCAGAGACCAAGGCAAGCTGTAGGAGTGAGTTACATGTTATGCATGTGGGAAATATGGTGACATAGCAAGCCATTGCCTGGAAAAAGGTAGAAAAGATCAGAAAGTTATTCGTTTTGTTTGTCAAAGGATGGGACACAGGGCAAGCCAGGGTTATTTTTCACACAAGTAAGCATGGGTTATTGTGATTTGCTTAAGAAGATATTGAAAGGTAATAAGGAAGAAGCCCTTCACACCTTGCCAGACACAGGACTGCATGAATAATACGACTGCAGCTCAGCCTCAAGCAGATGCTGATGTTAATCAGAGGAATTGTTTATTTTAGAAAAATACGTTTACCATCAAACGAGGATGATTCTTTATAATGCGTTAATGGCATTGTTGTTTACATGGAGTTTGTGAGAAATTATTTAACTGCATTTCGTGATTTAATTTTGAATGTGAAAAGATTCTTGTGGGGGAAAAGGACGAAGGACGAGAAGGCCACTAGAATTCGTGGAGCCAGGGGACTTTCAAAAGAAAAGGGTTTCTTAAACAACAGATCAAAGCTGGTCATCCAGAGCACTCCAGACCTGCAAGATTCAGAACTCCAAGTCTAAAAGATCTAGGAAACCTGAGACCCGCCATGGCATGGATGAAGCGGATGGAACTTCGTAACCAGCAATGACTTCTAGAAGGACTCAAGGAATTCTAGAAGTTTCCTATTCTTCTCAGCAGGTTCCTATTGTGACAACTTGCCCTCAACACGTGTTAAATGGCCTGCATAATTATTATTATTATTACTAGGTCACAGATGGAGAAAATGTACAAGTTTTTTTGTTATGGGGTTTGGGGAGCATTCTAAATGATTGTGTTGTGTTTGTGAGCCTGTGATGTCAGATCCTCCACAGCACCTCCAGATAGGGCACCCCCTTCTCCAGGGACTGGCCGAACTCTCGAAGCAAGCGCTCCTCCTCCAGGAACTTGGCATCTCGTCCGTCTCCAGCTGGCTGGAAGAGGCCGTAATTGTAAACGTCCCACAACGACTCGCTGAGAGAACAAATAATCTGCTGCTTCGCGCTCCAAACGCTTGAATCGGGATCAAACCGCAAACACTTCTACAGACGGAGAGAGAGAGAAAACAAGTTCATAAGAACAACAGATTGAACCGGATTTAAAGTTCAAAATAACTTTCAGCTCTATTGAAGGCATCTGTGCCGTCGTTCACCACAGACTCAGAACTCATGAAAGTCATCTTTACAGTAAAACATTGAGGTTTACAAGCTGAAATGTGCAACCTCGTCTGCATGCAACATTTTCATTGTAAATGCATAAAAAAACTATAAATCCTTTAAAATGAGTTAAATTAAATATAAAAAACCTAAACGTGTTTTATTTTAGATGGCTGCAAGGCAACATGTCTTATCATATAATTGAAGTAAAAATAAACAGATTAAACACACTAGAACTAATAAAAGAAATCTTTAAAATTAAACAATTATAAAATATTTCAATACATTTATTCATATATAAATAATATATACATCATTTTGTAACATTATTTTTTTTAAAAGCCAAAAGCAGCAAAAATCACTAAAACTAAAACTAAGCTGAAATGTAAGTGAAAACAGAAAATATAAGAAAATAAGACAATATTTAAAAAACTATAAGAGAATGTCAAAGATACAAAAAAGTAATATTACAAAATATTTAATATTAAAATAAATTGTATTATTAAAATGTAACAAACTCATTACTGTAAACATATTTGCAATGTTGCAATAATTTTCTGTGATTAAAAAAAAATATTAAAATATCAAATTAAACATTATATTTAAAATAATTAAAATGACACTGTATATATTTATATGCAGTATGTTGCAATTATTTTCTGTAGTGAACAACAACATGTCAAAGATCATACTGAACCTGAAACTTTTTGTAATGTTTAAAATATTAATGACAACTGTTGAACACATTTTTGTGTCATTTGCACTGGAACTTAATCACTTTTCAAAAGCTTTAAAACTGGTTTCTGGTGTACTGTAAACCATAAACCATCCTCCTTATTAAAATCCAATAGCAAACCTCATAATATGCAGCTTTATCTGGGGATTGTTAATGTGCCGTGATTGAGCGTGTTAAAGTGAGCTGCTAATTGAGTCAGGAGTTGAGATGAGAGCGATTTTGACATTAAATCAGGTCAGAGCTCCCACACAAATTACCAGAGAAACTCAAGCTCAGTGTGTGTGTGTGTGTGTGTGTGTGTTTATTTAAAATTTCCCCAGAATAGCTTGACACACACACTAATATACAAACGCAGTAAATATTCCTCCAGAGCCCCATGTTCCTCTTTTCTCCCCCTGAATGAATTTATTTTTTAATTTTCTTCTAATGTCTCGATCCCTCCCACAATAACCTTGGGAGACACAACAGAGCGGGAATATATTAAAGTGTGTGTGTTTCTTTGAAGATTTAAGAAGTTCATAAGAAACATTTACTGTTTGTACAGTGTACAGTGTGTGCATGTTTATGTGGTTTATGAGGACACAAATTTGTATAATGACATGGATATGACATAGGTATTACAATAAGAAGGTGATTTATGAGAAAATTTTCAGTGTACCCGTAATTCAAAAGGCTTAAAATTTATAAAAAATGGTGCTTCCTGTAAGGGGTAGGTTTAAGTGTAGGGCAGTACAACATACAGTCTGTACAGTAGAAACACCATTACACCTATGGAGAGTCCCCATAAAACATAAAAACCAACATTAAATCATTTAATATCAATTATAATAATAATAGAACCAGTTTTAAATAGTATTTATTTCTGTTTATTTGACGTAATAATTTTCAGAAAACTGCTAAAAATTTAAATCTTAATTATAATAAAATAATGAATTATAAAAGATTTAATTTCATAAAACAACATATTCACAAAAAGTATATATTAATGTTATTAAGCGTCTGAAAAAAAGGGGCGGAGTCAGCGGAGCTCGTGAAGATTTAAAGTGGAAGTACACAGAACGGAGTGATTTCAAAAGAGCTTTTTATGACATGGTAAATAAATACATTTATAAAATGCACAGATTGGGAGTGTATGTGAATGTGTGTGTGAAGAAAGATGCACAGACCGTTTGTTTGATGTCAGGGATACCGATGCGAAACACAATCACAGCGAACTGCGAGTCTTCCACAGGCGTGACCGTGGTCATGCTGCGCTCCATCAGACGCCTCCGGGCCTGCTGATTGGTCAAAACCGAGTGATACAGTGGCTGATTGGTTGTCTGATGATAAAGAGTTGGCTGACTGGGTAAATGTGGGATTCCTCTTTGGGCGGAGTTAACGGCCCTGGGCTGCCTCTCTCCTCTCTGCCATCCTATCACTACGGCCGCCGGTTTGGATCCATCCGTTTTGCGTCCGGCCCGGGTCTGGTGTTCCTTGTCTCCCATATCGATCATTCCATTTTGTTTCAATCTCTTCAATTGCTCCTCCTCGTCCTCCTCATCCTCGCCCTCTTTGTCTTCGGCGCTACCAAAAAAACGCTTGGTGTTTCCCAGCATCCTTTGCTGCACCGTGTCAGCAAGCAGTGTTCATGTCATAGCGCTGAGTCATGCTGCTTATCGGCAAACAGCATAATGTAAAACAGACTGAAACAGACAAGAAACGTGAAATAATTAGTGATACATTTCATTTAATTAATTACAATTAATTTAAATACCATAAACAATCAGTATAAAGCCATATGAATAGAAACCTAACAAATATGTTGAATTAACAACAACAGTAACAACAACTCAAAACATCCTAGCAGCATTCTAACAACCACTCAATCACCTTAGAAACACCCTAGCAACACACTAACAACCACTCAATCTCCCTAGAAACAACCTAATAGCACACTAACAATCACTCAACACCCTAGAAACACCCAAACAACCACTTAACACCCTAGCAACACCCTAACAACCACTCAAAACCTTAGCAACGCACTAACAATCTCCTAACACTCTAGCAATATACTTATAACAAATCAGGACACCATAGCAAAACTCTAAATATTGAAACAGCATAGCAACACACGAACAACCCCTCCAGACCCTAGAAACATCTTATAAAAATGTAATCTCCCTAGAAACACTACCAACTACGCAACACCCTAACAAACACTCAATCACCCTAAAAATACCCTAACAACCACTTAACACCCTAACGACCATTCAATCACCCTAGAAACAATAGGACCAGTAACAACAACTCAAAACACCTTAGCAGCATACTAACAACCACCCAATCACCCTAGAAACAACTACTCTCACAACACCCTAGAAACATCTAAACAACCACTTAACACCCTAGCAACACCCTAACAACCACTCAAAAGCCTCGCAAAGTACTAACAACCAATCAGGACACATAGCAACACTTTAAACATTAAAACATCAACACCTTACAAACATTTAATCACCCTAGAAACAACCACTTAACACCCTAGCAACACCCTAACAACCACTCAAAAGCCTCGGAATGTACTAACAACCAATCAGGACACCATAGCAACACTTTAAACATTAAAACATCAATACCACTCAACACCTTACAAACATTTAATCACCCTAGAAACAACCACTTAACACCCTAGCAAAACCATAACAACCCATTTAATCACCCTGGAAACACCCTAGCAACACACTAACAACCACTCAGCACCCTAAAAACACCTTACACCCATGTAATCACCCTAGAATCACAGTGGAAACACTCTAACAACACACTAACAACCACTCATTCACCCTAGAAACACCCTTAAAACCCTAGCAACGCACTAACAACCACTTACCACCATAGCAAATCAACTAACAACCATTTTATAGCAATACTCTAAACATTAAACACCATAGCAGCACACAAGCAACCACTCAGAACATCTTAGCAACACATTAACAACCACAACACCACAGCAACAAGCTAACAACTCAGAACATACTAGCATTGCAATATCCATTTAATCACCCTATAAATGCACTTGACATCCTAGCAACTCACTAACAACCCCTCAGTAATGTTCTAGCATCCACTCAGAACACCATAGCAACACTCTAAACATTAAATAAACCATAGCAACACAATAGCAAACAGTCAGAACACCATAGCCATGCTCTAAACATTACAATACCTTAGAAACACACTAACAACAACTCACACTAGCAACATACGAATGATTCAAACATTCTAGTAACAAACTATCAACCACTAACAAACCCTAGAAATACATTGACAACCACTCAACGCCCTAGCAAATCAGCTAACAACCACTCAGGAAAGTATAGCAATACTCTAAACATTAAAACACCATAGCAACACACTAGCAACCACTCAGAACACCTTAGCAACACGCGAACAACCACATAGAACACCATAGCAACACTCTAAACATTAAAATACAATAGCAAAACACTAATAACCACTCTTGGTAACACTTTGGTAAATGCCTAGCAACACCCTGGCAACAACACTGCAAATCCTTAAACAACACCACCACATTTTAGTCAAAAAAAAGGCTTAAGAAACCTTTCATTTAATAAAGATCTGTAAGTTAAGAAAGCGTGTGGGACTTTTTAATTCTAAAATAACAAACTCCTGCATTTTCTCCAAGGCACAAAGACTGGATTGAATTTGCAGAAGACTGAGAGTTGAATTTAGAATCAATTGCAGAGCGATTTTGTTGTTCTCTTATCTTGCTAGTGTTAAAACCTCACCATATATGTTTTTATATGAGTGTGATGTCTGAAAATACATCAAACTAAAACAAACAGCTGCAGATGCCTTGATGCTGCAGGGATAGCTATGGTACTCTTTTAAAAGAAAAACATTTAGAATTGCAATATAAATGTCAAAATATTGCAAAGCGTTGTTTCTGCGCCCCTCCTCCTCAGACCTAAATTCATGTGGGTTGCCAGATTGAGAACATGCAACAGTAAGAGGCACAAGTGATGGGCGACAAGCCTGTTACACAGTAACTTTATAAGGTCATAGAGGTTTTTTTAGATGGATGCAGATGTTTTTAGGTCAGGGAGAATCTCTGAGTTCATTTGCAGTATTTTATCTCTTGTATGTTTTGTTTTGACAAACTGGCAACCAAGGGTATTGAAAAACTATTGAGTAATTTGGCAGTGGGCAGAGTAGCACAGACAAAATAACACTCAGACACAGAACGCACATTTAAAAGCAGAAACAAAATAGTTTCTAATTACCTCCAAACATATTAAGGGATTTTTATACTTTAGCACAAAGAAATTACATACTGTACAGCACCTTTTAAACCTTAAAATTCATTGACCAGCAAGCTTAACTGAAAGCATGTTCAAAGATTACATTGCTCAGTTTAATCTATTTCATAGTCTACAACTGCTGCAACCTCACAGCCATGATAAAATCTTGTACTGTATGTGGTATTATGCATATTCATTTTTACCAAAACCCACTGATAAAGGGCTTTAAGATTTAACAAATCTTAAATTTGAATTCAATCACACCAAAACTTTAGACAGCATAAGAAAAATGATGTTTACTTAACACTGAGCATGTGTGATTAAAGTGCTGTACAAATAAATCAACCTGACTTGCAGATCGGTCGGATTGAGCATGTGATCTGCATCACTGTCCTGTAGTTTTGTGAAGCATCAGCCCGCTGCATTTCTGCTGATTATATTGTTGTTTAATTGCACACAAGAGAGACACTGACTCGCTGGATTTATTTATATCATTTTTCAGTCAGCATGTTTATGGCTCCAATTTATATACACACAAGCGCCTTAAACAGCGTAACTACACAACCTCTGCACCTCTCCTGTACAATAAATACTGTAAAGAGACACTGATTTCAATGACGTCCACATTTAGAAAGTGTCCTGTAAACCTCCAGAGATCTCTGTCACCTCATTACTGACAGCTCATGGTGACAGATTCACACCTTCACAGCTTTAGATGGTTGTTTACCTTAAATATCACAACCTGTGTTCTGTTTCATCAAGTGCACATTCACAATGAAAAATATTTATATATTTTGGATGATGTAAATTATCCTTTTCTATAGTTTCTGTGATCAGTTTATACAAAAAACAACACATAATAAGTGACAAATACAGACTATTTCACTCATATAGCCTAGTAAAAATACTGTACATGCTTTAAGCAAAACTCTGAATAGACTTTAAAGCTCTGATGACACTGACCTGGTAAACTTTGGTAAATCCAGGAACTATTCAGAACCAGTTGAAGCCGCCCAGAACTGTGCACACTTTTATTTCCACATATACTGATTAAAAGTATACACATCGGATGTTCAGTGTCTGACGTCCAGACTAATATATCAGCTCTGTTAGTAAACTAGACTGGTGCCAACTCAAGAGTGAAGCAGGCCAGCGAGACACAGATGGTCTCCTTTAGAAACTCTCCAAATCAATTTATAAAACTACAGCGATGTCAAAATAAAGCTGTAAATCTAGTCTAGTTAAACAGGGTCAGCCACTGAAAACATAGTGATGTCGCCCTGGTTAAGTTAGTTAGGGTTACGGGTAGTCTGGTGGAAAGAGAATTTTCCCAAATATTCATTTAAAATATTACAATATTTGTAAAAGTCTATTTCAATATATAATATTATAGATAGATAGATCATTGAAAAACAAACATGTTCCGTTTTTTTTGTACAAAGTAAGGATTTTGACCAAAAAAAGTAACAAAAAACACTACCACAGCATCCAAAACACAACATGTGCCTTTAGTCCACGTATAAATCCATCCATGCTTTGTTATACTGAGCTATTTTGCATTAAGTTTGTTGAAAATTCTCCCACCATAAATGACATGTAAGAAGACACATCAACCACGTGCACGAATCCCCTCGTATTCAGCAGCTAATAAAACCGGACCAATGAGGAAGCAGGGAAGTGTTTCTCACTCGCCTGATTAGCTCTCCGCTGTATAATTGGCAGTTGACTGGGGCAGGTGGGGAAAAATAGAGCACTGGCCTCATTTCGCTCTCTAGAGACGATTCAGAGAGAGTAACGCAGGCACCACACAGAAACCAGCAGCCCAAGGACAAAGCGAGAAGAGCGGTGATACGAGACCAGGCCACGAAAAC
This sequence comes from Enteromius thamalakanensis, assembly GCA_032357475.1. NCBI lineage: Eukaryota > Metazoa > Chordata > Actinopteri > Cypriniformes > Cyprinidae > Enteromius > Enteromius thamalakanensis. The sequence continues at coordinate 3,304,678 of JAUCMT010000056.1, forward strand.
AGCAAAGAGATTGCAGAAAGCGGTCACCGGACACAAGACAAGGCCTGTTAGACAACTATACCGCATGCCAGTTAGTCAGTAGTCCAACAAAACCAGTAGAGAGTGACACAAATAACTAAATCCAGCACTCTCTCCACGCGTGTTCTGTCCAAGCGTCCATTCAGCTCAATCGCTCTCTTATTTTGTGAGAATAAACCCTTTTACACACACTTCCTGTCGTATTGTACTTCATTCTCTCGCATGCATAGCGCACCGCCCCCTTCTATGTAGGACAGGGTGAATATAGATATATTTCCAGTGAATTGGTCCCCAGAAACTTTAATTGGAGAACTTCCATGGAACAGACTGTCCCACTTTTATAACCCGTTAAAAAGAAGTGGAGCAACCAGGTCCGGCATTGGTCCCTTCATGTCTCTCACTCTCTTTGTGTCTCTCGCCGGCCATCGCTCCATTAGAAAAGAATGACAGCGCAGATAACGGACAATTAAACCTAGCATTGGTGGTCTTTTCTTCACTCTTTCCCTGGAGCTCAGAGGGAGATTGCGCTCTTGAGAGAAGCACCAAAGCGCTATCTGTCTCCATTTCACACCTAAAGCCAAGGTGACAGAGATCATGAACGGTGCTTATCATTGTGAAACGCGGTAAACCATACACTAGATTTATTGTGGGTAACTGTGAACTGCGTTTGTTAAGCCAATGCATTCGAATGACATGAGTTACAAAAACAGTACTAAACAACCCAATAATATTTAATGAATCTAAAATTTGGGGTTGGTAGGATTTATTTGTTCTAGAAATATTAATATAATATTATTTTATATTATTTATTAGTAATATTATTTTCAATTAAATCATTGGAATATATATATATATTTATTTATTTATTTTATTTTTTTTTTATGTAATTTATTTCTGTGATGCACAGCTGAATTTTCAGCATCATTTTTTTAATTATTCTATTATAATAATCTGATTATAATTATAATATATCATTATTCTATTATTATTATCTGGTTATTATCAATGTTCAATTTAATGCTTCCTTGCTGTATCCATTTATTTATAATAGAACCTTTCTGACCCTAAACTTTTGCTCCAGAATGCTAGGATGCCACTGTTGTGATTGATTACTAGATTGGATGGTTGCAAATTCTCTAGTCTCTTCTTTAATTAAGTCTGTAGAACTTCTTCACTGATTCATCTATAAGTCTAATCACGCATTAAAGCACACCTCTGTTGGTTTAAAAAAAACAAACCTCCAGCTCCTGCTTCTATTATGAAAGCCACATAAACTGTCAAAACAATACAGATGTGCGGACGCTTTTCAGAAAAACACAGGTGCCTCTTACAGTATTTATCAACATGAAGAGAAAAGGCACTAAGGACGCCGGTGACCAGTGTTGCTAAAATTATCACACCATGTTGTCCTACAAAAACCACACTAGCTGATGGATCTCCTGCAGTGAACAAACGAAGGAAACTCAGCTGATCGCAAATAAACTGAAGGGTGGAGAATCAAAACCAAACCACTTCCTTGAATACTAATGGAATAGTCAACATGTTCTGCATGTTTAATAACAATCAAGGGTTTTTCATAGTTTGCTTAACCTTAACTTAAGTCTTCACTAATTCTTTGTAAAAGGTCACCTTCAGCCCTGGGTAATGAAACTCTTACTCAGAACAAGTTAGTTGTGCTTACGTGGTGCCAAAGGTGACTCAATGTGTTCATAGATGCGTTTTTCATCAACACATAACCAATGATACCGCTTACTGCCTCGATGCTTATGCTATTAAATATTCATGCACTGTTTGGTTTCAAACATAATCCAGCATGCATTTCCTACATTTTTTTTGTAGGACTCAGTTCGAGTGGATTTAAATGTACAAACATTTTTAGTAAACAACTATTGCATGATTTAAAAAAGTTACATGTTAAAAAAGTATGAACAGCATTAACTGGTACAAGATAACTCAGAGTGACGGTAACACAGGAAGTCACATGTGTTCAGCTCAAATAATCAGCAGAAGCTTCACCAAACGAGGAGGAACCCCCCAGCCGTGACCTCGTTTGGCAACATACTGGAGGTCAGCGCTCTAGAAGAGAGAAAGAGTACCAGAGAAAACTGGGACGAGGAGAGACAGAACGCAAATGATGCTGGGAAAGAGCTCAGGACACGAGAATGAGAGTAAGCACTGGAGAGAGAAAAAACACACACAAGACCAGAGAAACTCCACTAAAATACAACAACTCCTAAACGTCGCAGACTGACCCGTGCTGAACCAACAAAAGAGAGATATACAAACAAAACAAAAAATAGAAAAGAATATGAAATAACAGATAGACAGATCCTTAAGATAGTTATTAACAGAAGGTGCTAGAAAACAGGAAGTGACCCAATGCAACAGGTCAAACTGGCTTTGATAGCCGACAGACGTGCTGCTTTTTCAGTATGTGAAAGACAAAAACAGATGGGCCATTAAAAGAAGGTCAAGAATGTCTCTTTTGCATATAATAAAAGATAACCATGTTTTGACCAACTTTTGAACTACTGAAGTCACATGATGCTTTGTGAGAAACCAAAGCATCACATGACCAACAAAGCATACCAACTAATAATCTCAGGCACACAGCCCTCCACTGCATTTCAGCTTCAAACCTTGCTTCTGGTTACAAAATGTCATTAATGGAATCCTGGCACAACTATAAGAATAGTTTTAATATTTACATTCATGCATTTATCCAAAGTGGCTTGCATTGCCACTGAGGTGTGTTTTATCAGTTTGAATCCGTTGCTCTAATCATGCTCTAATGTTCAAGCAAGAGAAACATGCACATTTGGGATCGTTCCTCACACTCACACAAATACAGTGAAAAGAGTCACGCTGATTACTTTTGTGCTGCTTCACCACCATACACGTCCCTGCTGTCTCATGCACACATCTATTCAGGAAAATAAAGAGCTGTAAAACTGAAAGACTAACTCTTCAAAAGCACACATGAACGCTTCACTTTCTCTTTACTGTAGACTTATCCTGTGTATAATTATGTTCTCTGTGCGCCCTGACCTACCTTTGCTCTCAGCAGGCCTATCTCACACACACTTACTCACCCACTCACTATCAGCACAATTTACAGCAAAACACACACTGAAGTCAAAAGCACTGCATATGCACCTACTGCAGTTCACAGTCCTGCTAATGCACACCAGCACAACTGCAACACTTTCCCAAAAGTCATTTTTCAAGCATCCCGGGAGTCACACGCATGCAATAGTTATCGGATGCACTATCCAACTGGGAATTACCTGATTGTCCAGCTCCGAGCTTCCTTATTCCAGCACAGAAGAGCCGCTTGGCTCCAGAGACGTGGTCAGCAGAGGAGAACAGGATCAAGAGAGGCACAACCAAAGCAAACAGTCAAAAAAACAAGAATAAGCGCGTTTCCCCGCCGCACATCCAGGCGTTGCGTCCACGCAGGATCACCTCCAGCACTGGAACAATCTCTGTTCTGATCTCTCCCGCTGTCATGCACTCAAACACTCCTCCCTCCAGCCTCGCTCTCCACACACATACACACACACGGCCTCTCGGATGCTAAGAGCAGAACAAACTGGCTCGCATCTGAGGCTCGTGTTTCATCCGGATCTTCTGTGGCTTTGTGGGAAGAAGTCAGCTGCTATGCTTGGAAAGCACTGAATCCCACAGAGGAAAACATAAATGTTTCACATGTATAATGCAGGACATCCATGCGTATCTGTGTTTGTGCATGTAGAAAAATATCTTGACACACACACACACAAGCTCTGAAACAGAAGTGGGTCATGGATGGAAAAATGAGAGGGGAAATTAGCCTGCCTGCGTGTGCTCATGCGACTGAATTAAAGAAATCATCACCTGTCCTCATCATGCTGTCTCTCATCAACAACGTTTCCATGAGGACACTGAGAGCTAACACTTAAGATACACCTACAAGACACAAAGCCGTAAGAGAGAATAACTGGCCTTCACCAGATAAAGACGGAACAGATGATGATGGAAAACCAGGACAGAATCTACATTGCCAGACACAAATCTGTCTGTGGTCTGACCTGTTTTTAAGGAATTCTTCCTTATTAGTGTCAAATGATGAAACCACTAAAATTACTAACTAATAAAGTTGCAGAGTTTGTGATAATACGTAATAATAAGTAATAAAGTGTTTTATTTAGTATCTCTAAAAATATAATATTGATGTATTCATTTTTTTTCTTTTCAATTAGGTTTAAGTTTTATCAATTTATAATACAAATAATTATTAAAATCATTCATAATTATTATTATTATTATTTTATGTACATTATTATATTATAATTATTATTTATAATGTATATTGTTTATATTAATAATAATGTATATACCTTTTAAATGTATTATTATAATTATTATTTATAATAGTATATGTAAAATGTATATTGTTTATATTTATAATTATTTATATAACTATTTATATTATTATATTATAATTATTATTTGTAATATATTGTTTTTATTTCTATTTATAATTATTTATATTATAATTACAATTATTTTATACAAATTATACAAATTTTATATTTCTAAAATACATACTGTATATTTAATATTTGTGTGTGTGTGTGTGTGTGTGTGTGTGTAAATAAAATACTGTATGGCTCATAAACCAATTAAGCTGTCACTTTTTTTCTTCAATATATTCCAAATAAAATAAATAAAATATTAAAAAACATTTTAAATTTAAAATATTAAAAAGCACTTTAACTTACTTATTCACCAAGACAACAACCAAGGTTAATTGCCAGTTTTGTCATTTAATGTTTTGTTTTATTTCAGGATTATAATAGAATACATTATCAACAAAACAGCATGAAGCAATGTTTTTAAAACATAAAAATGAAACAATCAAACATTCTATCTACCAGTCATCCACTCATCAGTCTGTATATTGATGCCATAGTTTTGGCAGTGGAGTTATAGTCAGTTATTGGTTCTGTTTTCTCAGTACTTCTCTATTTTCAGGCATCTGTAAGTAAGTCTTGCCACAGTGTTGGAGTCAAATAACAGTCCCGCTGCCAAATTATTTATACATGTCTTTCTTCAGTTCAAAAGGGAACTGAATGTGGCCTGTTTGTAGCCAGTATTAGGCCGTGGGTTGCTCCCCACCCTGTCCTGTCACTATAACATCAAAGATTAGAGCCACGACGAAGCCCAGAAACACTTCAGTTCCTACACTATTTAATGCATTAACATCTTCTCCAAGAGCTGATCGAATCTGTGTTTTTAAACTAATAACATGCAAGTTAAAACCGCTTTTATGCATGCTAGCTTTTTCTACCAAAACTGTAACATCTTGCGTATAAATTAATCACATCACCCATAAGGATGCATAATTAATTTATTCAAGTACTTCTCAAAGCTGGATTGCACTTAGTCATCCTGTTAATAAACTAGATTTATACATTTGCGAAGAACATTTCTTACAAAACTCACTGTGACTTTGTGCTGAGGTGGTCAAAGCGTTGCTATGCAGTTGCTAGGTGGTTGCTTTCAGATCCAAGTCAATTGCTCAGGACCGTAGCTATAGATGTCCCTCCTTCAATGTAAATCTGAGGAGGTTTCCTGGCAAAGAAGACACATGCTTTGACGAATTATTCATTTCTGAAGAATAAACATGTGACTTGTACTAACTCTAATATGGTATAAGCAATATTAATAGTGATACTCGATCTGTTGAGCAGCACTAATTAAGACTACCGGTCAGTAAAATAAAAAACCCTGCTTGCAGCCTTCTCAAAATCCCCTTCGTGTCTAAAGCTACATCACTGACCCTCAGTCTGTTTTTTTCTTTATTACTCATTCATTAGATTACTCATGTTGTGTCCTGACAAGCTGTAAATAGCAGAATTAAAAAATGAGTCTCAACTTACTTTTTCAGAATTAAATTAAAATAAAAAGTTTGGACCTACGCTCAACTCAACAGAAAACCTTGTGCAGCAGGAGCAAAAAACAAAACATTTTTTTTAAATAAATACATTAATTAATTATTAAGTAGTACTAGGTAGTAAGTAAAAATCTATATGCTATTTTTAAAATCATTGTTATTCCTGGAACATGCATTATTCTGCAAAACCACAACATGCGTCACCATTACTTTACCACAATGAAACGGCTCAATCTTTCTTTCTGTTTTGCTGTTTGCTTTCGATGTAGCGCACCTAGACTACACCAATGATTTGTGGATTTCATTTGGCATGAATGTGATACTCTGCCCAAAACCATAATAATAATTAAGAGCATTATAAAGATATTCATAATTCTTTAAACAGCTCTGTAATTCAATAGAGCATTGTCAAATAATAATGCAGTTTTCATAAAAAGCATTGCTATAAAATCATGTGATCTTTTTTTGCCACTTAGAAGTATCATCAGTTTATTTCTGAACAGATTACTTCTCTTTATATGAAAAAGTTTGTGCAACCAAGAAACACAGCATTTGCACAACTGTGGCTTATTTATCCAGAACATTACACATTTATTTAACACAATATCTATTTAACCAAAAAGCGCTGACTAATAAGCATGTTTGTGTTCATAAATAAAACCATTGCTGGGTATTCTGGGAAATGCACAGGAAGGTCACACACACACAGAGACATACAGTAATGCAAGTTCCTCTTGCAAAAAAGGAAAAGAAATAGGAACAAATCTTCAACAAGCTCTGAAAAAATTTCAGAAATGAAAGAATAGAATAGAAAAGCTTGAGATCTAGAAGACTGAGTGAAGGAAACTGGCAGCAGCAGATGTGATCTAGTATATTCATGGATGTGACATCAGAGGGGAAAATACTGAGACATATACATTATGAATGTTTACCTTCCATACATTTTGGCATTCTTGTGTGACATTTGCTGAGGGTAAATTGTGGTTTTGTGTCATTTTCTCAAACAGACTCACTTCTAATTTCGATTTGAGATCTGTTCATGTGCTCTGTATGTCAAATGTCATCTTTGCTTTCTCTAGTGGATGCCATTGACCTGCAGGACCTCCTGTCAAAAAGGTAAAAAAAAATTACAATTTGAACGTCTCCATACGTGTTCATTTCACAACACTCGTCTGCTTTTATCCACTGTTTCATGTCAAGGAAATACAATCAATTTGCTGAGCATGCTGCATGTCTGTGGAAAAAAGAGTGTGGTACAGTGTGGTTAATTTAGTTTGAGACGTTAAACACTTTCACAGGAAAGAACAATTGCTTTGCCAAAACAGTTAACAAGCATCTATGCACAGGCTGAACTGAAGTTTATCTACAGTAATAAACATTTTAAAAAGTTCAATCTTTCACTAATGCAAAAAAAAACTAAAAAGATGCACGCATAACAAATCCAGTGTAATATTATGCACACGGATACTTGTTGTCTTTTTTACTTTTACTTTAGTTGAACTTTTCTGAGCAGTATATATATATATATATATGCAATTAATGCAGATGGGTATGTCCTGAAATATATACTTGCATGCATCTAGTATTTGATTTAGGATAGTTTATAGCTTACAGCAAATTAAATGTACTTCAACAAAGTTTATCGCATAAGAAGTGTTTATATTAATAAATAATACAACAACTATAAAAAGTGAGTCTTTATTTCATGCTTATTTTGGAGTGTGTGCAATTCGGTTCTATATCTCTGACATCTTCATACCATGACTTCACACATTCCGTAAATAGCAAAGGTTGATAACAACCAAACTGCAAACTGAAAGCATCGCTACATGCTTGAACACAAACACACAGCTAAACTGAGCTGCTAAACATACATTGCTGACTCAGTGTGACTGACGGGTGCGGTGGCCACTGCCATATGTGCCATAAGAGAAAAAAAACACCCTGGTTAAACAAAAATGCACACACTCGGCTGAGTTTGAGCGCAATAAAACTAATAAACCACTTTTTCGCCACTTCCTGAAATTTCTGCACACAACTCATCTTTCTGTCCATCAGATGGTCATATGTCTCTTTCTGAAAGACGACACAGATCGCCTCGGCTGGTGGACATGAGGTCTCTGCTGTTACTAACAGGTAAGAACGCAAGAGTTTAGCATCATTTTACTGCCAGATTATGTGTAATCCATGTTTAGACATTTTGACAAACTCTCGCTCTTTGCTATTTTAAAGTTTCCTTCAGTTCAGCAGTTTTCACTCAATTCAAAATCCTTAACAAGCTTTGTTTGTCTGTTAATGTATTAACATTTAATGATGATAAATGCTGACAATTTTCCACATATTATCCAATTTCAGGACAAACATCAAATATATTATTTTTGGCTATGCTTGCTGTTACACAGACTGTCATTACAGTGCCACAAACAATTTTTAGATGCAACAATGTTTCTACATTTATGCAAAAAACACTTTCAAATAGTTGTGGTACTCAGTTATTTTTATGCACAATACTGACAGTCCATTCCTTTTTTTTAAGACTATAAATATTTTACATATAATATATAATTTATACTGTGCTTCAAAGAAAGCAAAATATGTAGTTAAGATTGATGGGTGATTGTTTATTGTTGTTTAAATAAATAATATTATGAGTCATGATTCAGGAATATTTCACCAATTTAAATTGCAATTAACCAATCATAATAAGACACAGATGTCAAGAAATACATTTTAAATCTCAGGTGTTCTGGTCTGAATTTCGGACACTGCTGTAAATGCAGCTGGACAGTGAAGTCATTACAGTCCCAAAAACAGATGGGTGTGGTCGTCTCGTTAGCAGCTGTGAACTGAAATAAAAGTTGTAGATTCTAAGCAATCCAGAAATAATATTATTTTAAATAATCCTATATTTCACAGTGCTGTTGGCTCTCATTTGGGAAGGCGAAGGGAAACCAACAGGTAAATCCAGACATGATTTCACACACTTCTACACATGATCAATGCAAACACCGAGTGAATATTTCCAGAACTGTAGTGCAGAACATCTGATATTTCTAATGTCACATGTTTTAAATGTATCATGTAGGTTAAGTACCTCATTTATAATGAGCTTCGATCCTTGTCCGAAGTCATTTCTGCTGTGTCTGCTGTAGCAGCCCGACTCCTACAAAATAATCAACGAGACCAGATGAATTTAGGATCTACAGATCCTTCTAAACAATCCCAATGTTAGAAACCAGCAGCTCCAGCTTATTTTCAACAAGATCACACATTTCACATCAGTTAGACACGTTGTCAAAACAAAACGTGACAGTGAACCCGCTCCCTTATATAAACACCAACGCATGCAGAATGCAGCCCAAAACATTCGCTTACTATTTAAATCAGAGAGAGAGCTGAAACTATGACTTATGCATAATTATAAATGTGTTTATTTAACTCATAATTACACACATGTATAAATATCTGATTTAAAGTCAGCAACCTTTAGTAGAACAGACAGCATTTAATTCCTGCAGAATGATCAATCATTCATATTTCATAACATGGTTCATAATAGTATCTGACAACCTGACATGAAGATTTGTGTCTTATATGCATGTTTCTCAGTGACTCTCCGGCCGAAGTTCCCAAAGGTGTTTGTTGGAGATGATGTCACTCTGATCTGTAACCATGAAGCAGGGAGAAAAACAACGTGGTTTTTTAATGGAAAACCACAAACACCTGAGAATTATGTAATGCTTCTAACTGCAGTGACACCAGAAAACAACGGGAAGTATGAATGTGAGCAGGACGGACTGAGAAGTGAGCTGTACAACCTCACTGTACTGGGTATGAACACCACCCCAAACCTTCATGATCATCTGTTCCTCCTGCTGTTCCTCATTATCTCTCTCTCTCTCTCTCAGAGCTGGAGCCTTTCGCTCAGCTCTCTCCATCTGTAGGAGGCGCTATGATGAACAAAGGAGGTGGAAGAAACCTGGTTCTGCAGGCAGATGATGATCTAAAGAACTGGATTTGTCTTGTGTTGAGAGGAGTCACTACCTTCAGTATAGCACTCGATGTTGATCAGAAGATGAACAGAGCTGTTATATTTGCAGATTTAGAGGAGGCAGAAAGAGCCACTTTCTTTTGCAAGAAAAGCCAAAAGAATCTTCGTAGCAACGCTGTGACGCTGAAAAAGACAGGTGACTCATTACTCATCTTCCCGTAGTATTTCAGCACCTATGAGTAGATAAAGGAATATTCATTACATTCTAAACCTCTATGACTTACTTTCTTCTGCGGAAGGCAGAAAGAGATACTTTGAAGAATGTTTTGACTGTTTGTGTTCATGCAGTTTTCAAAGCAAACCATGAACCATTTTTAAAATCTCTTTTGTTGTGTTTAAATTATCATAAAATGCAATTTCTGTGAAACCATGTACAAAACAAGGGACTGCATTACTGTTTGAACAAAGAGTCTTTGTCAGATGTTGAAATGACATCCCCTGACAAGACAGAATGAAAGTTTTTTGGACGTCCAGTATTGAGACGTCATAAAAAGGATGTCCTTCAGTATATGTAAAAAGGATGTCCAAAGGATGTCATTTCAACGTCTGACAAAGACGATTGTTCATTAGGAGTGATCATACGTCTCCTCCGCTGAAATAGCAGTCCACTTCTCTTTTCACTATGCAGACCGCTGGCTTTCCCAGAATTTTTTTCTGACCTCTTCTCTGTTCAGCTAGTTCCCATCAGTCTGAAAGAAAGAAAGAAAGACTTACAAAATCTCAAAGCCTCATTGCATCCTTTAAAGTTTTAAAAAAGATCTCAACGTCTCAGATGTGGCAAGAGTCTTTAAAAGTCTCAAGATCAGTTTTTTGGGGGGTTATACTCCTACTATATGGCAGCTGTTGACTCGCTTGTTTCACAAAGACAAAGTTGATAATTACAAATTGCATTAAATCACTTGTTCCCTATGTTGACATTATTTAATGAACCCATTTTGCTTAAACCGGCAACAGCTTTACTTTATGTAAAAACTAATTGAAAATTTGCCATTTGGTTGCATGAGGGCCATTCGCCATACACTGTTTTACTATTTTAAATCTATATAGCTGCTAAACACTTGTCAGGTTTTACTTGCAAAGGCATTAGGATGGATTTAAAGCAAACAGACATTAATTAAAACATAACTCACATCTTAATTTGACTGGATATTTAAATGAAACAGTAAAGAAAGGATGTGCGGTCTGACCTGTGTTTGGTCTGTTTCTCAGAGCTCATGGTGATGTTGGATCCTCCGGCCGTTCCTGTGCTGCAGGGGAAGCCTGTGGCTCTCAGGTGTGTAGTCTGGGGTGGACCGGAGCTGGTAAATGCCATCTTCTATAAAAATTTAAAACAAATCAAGAGCTCATCTGAAGACACATACATCATCACCCACCCGACACAAAGTGATAACGGGAATTACAGCTGCCAAGCCACCTTCAGATACAGCCACATCAGTGCACAAGCTGCAAAGTTTAAAGAAGGTTCTGATGCTCAGGAGTTAAAAGTTATAGGTAAACACAACAGCTGCATTACCTTTCATTAATACAGAACCACTAATACTGCACATACCAACAAAAAAGTATCAGAAAGTATGTTTTGAACATGGTGTTATTAAAATATACAGCACATCTCAGTTACATAATAACATTGAAAAGAAACAATAACATATTTAAGCACCGTAGATATATATATATATATGATCATTTAATCAAGCATTACAATCGGAGGAGTAAACATAAAAGCTTTGCAGTAAATCTAAGACCTTTACATAAACAAGTGTACTGATCAACAATATATTTTATACTGTGAATAGGCCTACCTGTGTGTTATTATACATATATAATACCGCAGTTATATGAAAAATTACTATAAAAAAAAAATTTATGAAAAATTTAAAATAAGTTAAAAAGTAAATAAAAAGTAGTTTTACTTTTTTTTTTTTAAATGATGAAAGTAACCCATCGTGTCTTTCCAATTCTTCATCAGTCATCAGCTGGAATTGGTCTGACAAATGACTTGTTTCTTTGGGACGGTTAGATTTATGCATGTCTTAGATACAGGTTAATCAAGACGTGCACCCATTAGTTATTTAACAATTGTTCTCAGCACTATGTGCCAGTTACAATTCAGTATGAAACAAAATCACTGTTTAAATAGCACTGTAAAAGAATGCTGTATTCATCTGAAATCATCACTGCAGCACAGTCTTTATTTCTGTGTTGTACAGGTGGACCTCCTGCTGCAGTGATTTCAGTGTCTCCTGGCAGCCTGCAGTGTTCCTGTCCTGGCTGTCCTGCTGGCTGTACATCCTATCACTGGTATAACACACTCTTTGATGATCCATACGCACGCAAAAAACTATCTGACAACGACCAGTCTATTACTGTAGAGGAAGAAGGACAGTACAGCTGCCGGAGGGAGTGTGGGGAAGGTTTCTCCCGTTTCAGCAACACCTACAGCCACAAAGGTTCAGATTTGCAATTAATTACTGTTTTTATTATTATTTTAATTTTAGTTATTGTTTCCATTATTATTATTATTAATATTTGATTCCTTATTTCTAAATGTGATTGAATGAATAAAAATCCAGTCAAAATAAGAAACTTATTTTAAATCGATTTTATTTAAAGTTTATTTAAAGTGTCTGTAACCCTCAAGTTTTACACCAAAACACAAGCACGCAAAGCTTTATGGTCTCTTTTATTTTCCATGCACTTTCACGTAGAGTGTATCAAAGTATAAATGTGCTAGTCACTTTCAGTTCTCACTTGACAGTTGTGCAAGCGCACTTCTTCTCCTTTTTATTTTTAGAAAGAATTTGCATCCTCTCTCTTTTTCTCAGAGCAAACAGGATCAAACGTGATGATCATCTTGGTGGCCTTGATTCTCATCGTTCTCGGGTTGTTGATCGTCCTTCTGGTCGCAATGAAACGCAGACGTGGACAAAGCGCCATCCAGGAGTCCAAACGGTATAAAGACAAAACGACAGGTGGAGACTATGAGCAAATTCAACTCAAGGACAAGGATCGGGCGGTTTATCACACCCTGGGCGAGGGCCAGAGTAAGGAACAGGCTGAGGGGGGCTACGAACCCCTACAAAAGAGCAAAGAGGAGGGGGTGTATCACACTGTAGGACCTGAAAGACCTGGAGAGGGTCAGAGTGAAGGTGGGTACGAGGCTCTTAAGAACGTCAAAGCACAGGTATACCAGACGCTGAGTTCAGAAGGCTCAAAAAAGCCAACAGGAGAAGCTGAGGGAGGGTATGAGAAGCTTCCTCAGAGAGACAAAGATTATGAGACTGTGACCGTGGAGGAAAATCCATACGAAGAAGTGAAGAAACAGATGGGCAAAGAGAAAGATTGAGGGAATCTGTAAAAGAATAAGCACCACAATAGTCAAATGAAGACAATGCAGTCTTTTTAAAAACCTTACCAAAACAAAAATAGTTCCTCTAATTCAGGTTATTGTAATAAATTTATTAAAATGATCCTTGGTCCTC
>JAUCMT010000056.1:3318263-3336344 GCA_032357475.1 Enteromius thamalakanensis
AATTAAATTAAAATGAGAAATTAATCAAATGTTATGGCTAGTTACAATAACACTGGTAGCCTCAGTCTACTAAAAATGTCCAAAATATTAATATATAAAATACAATACTTATTTTGAAATGATAAATATATGGCATGATATAATTTGTTGAATTAATGCTAAAATAACGATAGTTATTAAGTTTAGGTTTTTAGGGGGCAAAAAGAGATTTCTTCATGAGATTCACACTTTTATCCAAAGTACAACACACACTACACAACAAATTACAACAAAATCAATTGCAATAAATCTACACATCAGATAAGTACAACTGGAGATGGATGGAAGGAAATGGACAGAAATATTCACCGTAGAAGATAACTCCACCATAATGAACAAGTGATGCAATGAGAAACACATACTGCCACTCCTCCCGCGTCTACAGAGAGAAACACACAGGACCAGAATGGAGTTTATGTGTGTGTGTATGTATGTATGTATGTATATTTACATTCAATCGTGTACACAACATGAACATCCATCAAAGTGTACATGTGTGACCTTTCAGATGATGTAAATATGTCTAATTTGGAATATCAGGAAAGTTACTAGAATTGACTTTTGCATGAAGGAAATGTAATGCCCAGTGAATAAAAGAAAATGAGAAAAGATGCTGTATTATAATGACAGGAAGCCAGAGATGTGGGAGAATGACACATGATCTATGTAGATGTTATACTGTAAGTAAAAGCATGAATCTATAAACACAAGCAGCACAACAAGCGCTCTCTTTCTCTTCCTTTACGGTATAAAGTCAGTACCTTGTTTTTGGTCATGGCACCAACGATCAGAGGACACACCATGCCCGAGAGCGTCCCGACGCCGTTAGAGATGCCCATCAGAATACTGGCGTATCGTGGAGCGATGTCCAGGTGATTGACATTGAACCCTGGACGTTTGGACAGAGGTTGAGAAGACAATGGAATAAAATGCTTCTGAATCTCTCTAGGTCACCAAGGCTGCATTTATTTGATCAAACATACAATAAAAGCTGTAAAAAATGTTAAATATTATTACATTTTCAAATAACGCTTTGATGTTTGAATATATTGTAAAATGTAATTTATTGCTGCAATCAAAGGTGAATTTTCAGCATCATTACTCCAGTCTTCAGTGTCACATGATCCTTCAGAAATATAATATGCTGATTTGCTGCTCAAAAACATAATTTTTTGCTATGGTATAAACTATTGTGCAGCTTCATATTTCTTTGTAGTTACATTGGAAATGACACATTATCATTTATTAAAAAATTATATGTTTTTTTGTAATTTTTTGTTCATTAAAAATAAAGTTCCATGATTTTTACAAAAAAGCAAGTACAGGCAAGCACATATAATTACTAAACATTTACAATAAATAAATAAATACTGAATATATATATATATATATATTTATTTATTTTTTTATAAATATAGTGAATAAAACAAAGTTTTTTAGTTACTTTTTATTAACTGGCGATTTTTTTTTTATATCAGTTAATATGTGCTTTACTTTATTTTTAAGTACCATATGTTTAGCTAAATTATAAAAAAAAAAGAAAGAAAAGAATGAATAGTAAATCTCAGGTGTTTGTTCTTACCTGAGATTGCGAAACCACTGAATCCAACAGCAAGGACCAGAAACGAGATGGCAACTCCTTTAGTGTGAGAGAAACCCACAACCAGAAGAAACGTGGCCTCCAACCCGAAACCTGAACACACACACAGAACATGTGACGCTCCGCTGGGGTCAGTCACATGACATTCATGGTTCATTTCTAGCAGACTTCACCTCCACAGTTCATGAGTTTCCTGACGTTGGTGGTGGTCATGATTTTGTGAGTCCTCAGGTAGTCGGCCAGCTGTCCTCCGATCGGCACCACGATGGTCATCACCAGATGAGGAAGAGCCGAGAGGATTCCCACCTGAACACACACACCTGTTTAACTCTCTCATCTTCCTCCTAAAATACCTTCAGCCACTAGTCATCATCCACAAGAGTACAGATCTAAAATACATAAACCATCATCAACTATAATGATGAGGATTATTATTAAGAGCACTGAATACACAACATTAACTCATCAAATACTAATAAATATCAATAATAAACATGAACAACAACAATTATTGTTTAATAATTCGCCATCTATTTAACATTAACGATAAAGGCTTAATAACCAACACCAAATTATTATGATTATTTTTACATAAAAGACAAACACTCAATAACCAACACTAACTTTATTAACAGTTTATTAACATTATTATGATTTTTATTTTTATAAATGAAGAACACTATAACCAACACTAACTAATAAAAAATATTATTATTATTATTATTATTATTATTATTGAATAACAGACTCTACATAATTATTATTATTATTTTTAATATTTTTATTAATAAATAGTAATAGTAATAACAATTATTATTATTATTATTATTAACACTGAATAACCATCACTTAATTAAATTATTAATGTTATTGTTGTTATATCAATGAAGAACACTTTGACTAACACTAATTAAATTATGATTATTATCCTCATCTTTGAAAACTGTTGATTGCAGAGACAATATTAGATTTAGATTAGATTTCTTGTGTCTCATGAGAGTTTAGCAAAGGTCTTCTTTTGTTCTTGTTAGTCTCTGTCCAGAAGAGACATCTGAGCTTTAGAGGAGACGTTAGCGTGCTCTCTCTCACCTTGCTGATCTCAAACTTAAACACCTCCTCGAAGTACGCCGGCTGACTGATGAGCAGCAGGTAAAAGGTCCAGCTCCTGCAGAAATTAGCGACGATGATGGCGTAGACAGGCATGGAGGTGAAGAACTGCCGCCAGGGAGTGTTGAATTTCTGCAGAGAGGAGAGTGAGAGGAGAGAGTGGTCTGCTGTGTCTCTAGCATCCCTATATAAACCTGTGCTCGTACCGTCAGCGGGTTCATCAGTCCAGCCGATTCTCCGATGGCGTCCTCGATGTACTTCCTCTCCTCCGGAGTGATGGTGGGATGAGCTGCTGGACTCTCGTACGACACCAGGACCCAGAACAAATACCAGCAGACCCCGAAACTACCTACAGACAGAGAGAAACCACCGGAAACAGACACTGATGAGTGACCTGAGCATCATAAGAGATCATGATGGATGAGTTATTAGAGCGAGTGTGTGCTGCTTTTCCTCACCATACACGTAGAAGACCGAGGACCAGCCTGAATACTGAACCAGAACTCCAGCTAACGGCATGGCTATCACTGCTCCTGCGTATGAGCCTGACAAACACACACATCAGTGCATGATAACTACACTCTAGTATGTATAAAACACACACATACACACACATACACACATATATATACACACATATACACATACATTAAATAAATTCTAAAATTAAAACAGCAATACATTATAGTTTATTATTATTATTATTATTATTATTACTACTGCTGCTGTTGCTATCGTGATTGGAATAAATTATACAACTACAATAATAATAATAATAATAATAATAATAATACTAGGTTATTCAATGTTAATAACAACAAAAACAACAATAATGGTAATGATGAATATAATTATAACTATAATTATTATTATTGTTGTTGTTGTTGTTGTTGTTATCAACACTGAATAACTAACACTTATCAAAATTAGACAACAACAAAAACAATAATAGATTTAGGATTCATAACAACAACAACAATAATAATAATAATAATTATCATTATTATTATTATGAGAACCTTATAATAAACACTGACTAATACAAATAATAATAATAATTTTTATTATTATTATTATTATTATTATTATTATTACTAAATAACAACAAAAACAATAATATATGTGTTCATAATATTTACAAGAATAACAATACACTCAATCATAATTATTATTATCATGAGCACGTAATAATTAATTACTATTACTATTATTATTAACTAGCACTAATCAGCAAAAACAATAATAGATTATGTGTTCATAATATTTACAATAATAATAATTATTATGAGCAATTAATAATCAACACTAAGGAAATTAATAACTATGTTTAATATTATTATTATCAACATTAAATAAGACAACAAAAATATAAACATGATTAACATTAAAATGACAAAATATGACGACAGCCTTATTATTATTAAAATACTCATCAAAACAAGTAAACACATTTTATTTTTTAAGTTAATTTTCAACTTTATAAGGTGTACACAGATCAACTCCTTTAAATCAGTTTAATGTAATTTATATAGAAATTACTTAAACAGCTTAGTTAAACATTAAAGAGAAGCAAGAATTTAAGGTAGCAATAATTAAAATAATTAAAGATTGCTGTCAGTTTCTCACTGATATTAAACTGCTAAAAATAATGACTTCACCACAGAACGCTGTTGTGGCCAATCGGCTTCTCTCGAGGGGTGGGGCCCATTTCGCCCAGATCCCATGGCATGCTGGGTAAGATACGCCCTGAGCAGCAATGACAATGACAGCAGATGAAGTCATAGACAATAACCAGAGCACTACTGCATCAGACACATTCAGCTCCAATGTGACAATGCGAACTGGTTTATCAGAGCATTTCAGCACTGTACTAGTACTAGTACAGTGTATTCATTATACCTCCACCAGTCCCTGTAGTATCCTGACTATAATCACACAGCCGAAGTGAATCCGTGCTGCTGAGGGAATAATCATATTCAGGATAGACGTGGCCACGACCGCAAACCCAAAAACCCTGAGAAACAGAGAAGCAGGTGCTGTATGAGAGTGTTTTATTCTATATTTCCTGTATTCAGTGACAGTATGACTGACCTGTTAGCTGCGAATTTCTGACAGATGAAACCTCCAGGAATCTGAGTGACTATATATCCCCAAAAAAACGAGCCGTGAATCATTCCTACAGTCTCTGGATCCCAGGTGAACTGAGCTTTCTGCAACACAGACACGTTAGGTTTGATGAACAAATAAACTAAAAATAGTAATGCATTAAGTATAATTGCATTGCATCAAACTTGCTTAAATTGTAATATGTGGATTTTATTAACAAAATGCACCAAATAAGTCAATGTGTACTGTATTATGCAAAACAAAAATGCAAAACTAGTTGAGCCATTTAACGATAATGTAGCATGTTTGTTTTAAATATTTAGCGTTGCATGCTACTTTTTTAGTATGCAAAAGAAAATCAGTTGAAATAAAACAGTTACTTAATCAATTAATTAACATCTAATAAAGTTAACTGAAAATAAACATTAACAAATAAAATTTTAACATTTTTTTTAGAACTTTACAGAATTGCTGTAATTGCAAAAAGTTGCAATAACCTTTTTTTTATGTTTATTCAATGGTGAAAAACGGACTTACATAAAAATATAATGAAAGCTGAAATAAATATATATATACACATATATTCTTTTTTTTTTTTACTTTTTTTTTCTATGTCACACCAAAGCACACGGTGTGCTAAATTACAATTTTATGCCCAAAATATTCAAAGGTTGTGACCAACTGATAAAAAGATTATGGAATAGATTATGGATAAGATAAAAAGCTGATTAAATTGCAGCATTTGTTGCATTTAGGCTAAGTTTGTTGCCATATCAGCTATTACATGGCAGATAAAGATTAACATTCAACAACGAATACAACAAAAAGAAATACACTTAACCATTTTCTCAACTCTGTAAAAGATGCAAAAATTACAATTGTTTTTCTGAATCTGTCTTCGAACATTTAGATCCTTTGCCCTGATAAAAATCAGCCATCACGTAAGAAATCTATAAACAAAGACATGAAATTTTGGCCTGATGTGATGGTCATTTTGGCACTGAAAAACTGGAAGCAGCTGTGGAAAACTGTGCTCTCACTTACCACAATGTACGGCTTGCCTTCTCTATAGATGGTGTGGTTGTTCACCATACTGACGACGGCCACGCCCAGATTACAGCGGATACCGAACGAGATGCAGAAGCCCAGGCCTGAAAGTATAGCGATGATGTAGCGGCGCGGCAGACCGAAACACGTGCAGTCCACCACCGGAAGCTCCTTCTCCTCCTGCAGCTCAGGACGACCTTCGGCCGACAACTCGATCGTCTCGCCATTCTCCTGACGCTTCTCGAGGACCCTGACGACACACACATCAACACACTCGCTAAAAACCTTCAGAACCAGCTGTCTCTGAAAAACAAAACTCATAACTGGTTCGTGGATCATTTCACGGATTGAAAAATTCATGATTCAGATCCAGATCTGAAACGACGGCTCGCAAATAATTAAATTTATTAGATCGAAAGTGGTTTTTGCGTGCTTGTTGCGAATCATTTGATGCAGATTGGGACTTTGGAATGGGTTTGAAGCAGGTTCGCTAATCTTTTGATTCAGATCAGAACTTTGAAACGCTTATCGTGAATAATATGATTTAAATCGAAAATTCGGAGTGGGTTCACAATCCCTTCAATCAGATGGGGACTTCAGAGCATGGATCATGAATCATTTGATTGAGATCAGAACTTTGGAGTGGGTTTGTGAATCATTTGATTCAGACTGGGAATTCGGAGCAGGTTCACTTATCCTTTGATTCAGATTGGAACTTTGCAACCCTTGTCCCGAATCATTTGATTCAGATTAGGTCTTTAAAGCAGATTTGGTAATCTTTTGATTCAGATCAGGGCTTTGAAGTGTAGAATCGTGAATTATTTGATTCAAATCAGAACTTCTTCACTGGTTTGTGATTCAAATAGGCTTCAGCGGGTGAATCTGAATTATTTGATTCAGATCGGCACTTCAGAGCATGCATCGCAAATCTTTACAGTTTTACTACCAATATCCACGGTTAAACTACGATTAGTGTAGCAAAACCAATGTTAATTTGTGGTAACCATGTTTTTATGTGTGCGTTTTAGTAAATCTATAGTTTATTTTGATTGCTTTGGTAATAACAGAGCTTTGGATAGTTTCTAGACCAACCCTGAATAAAGAAAAGCAGAGTTTTGTTCATGTTTATGAAATATAACTAGAAGAGATGCAATGCAAATGAAATAAAAATTTTGCTGTATTTTCTTTGAGAAGCTCAAAATATTATTGAAACTGCTGCTGTAATGTTGTTGGTTTAACATAATCAAAACTCATTATGTCATTATTGTCAGATTTATATGCTAACAATTTATGAATTATGAGTGTGTTAACTATTATAGCTATATATAACATTATTAGATTACATAACTGTGGTCAAACGTTTATCATAAATGTGAAATTGTGGGGTTTGTCTGCTGTTTTTTCCAACCAAAGTCAAAATAAAACCTACCCCCCCCCTAGATCTACACATATATATCTATACATATAGATTTTATAACGGGATTCATCTATGAGCTGAAAAACTCAATATTGCATTAGTGACATCATAAAAATTTAGACCACTTTATATTATTATTTACATTCATTTGCATAGCAATAAATATATACTGTACCACTAAACTCTTACTGTATATGCATCTATTTTTACTTAAAAACACCTCAAATTATTATCTAAATGAAGCATAAAGCACTTTTTGATTGACTGAAAACTTTTTAAATGACTGTAGCTTATTGCGTAACAAAAGTCAAGAAAATCACTGCGTAAAATGAAACAATTTCAGCTTTTTGGCAAAATGCACTTAACCAGCACTCATAAAACAAAAATGTAGCATTTCCCAGGACATTCATAATGAACCGAGATTCATAATAAATCCAGGTTAAACACACCATAACTCTCTGTGAGAGCCCAATCACATAAAATATTCATCCTTCGATAAAACGATGATTTTGTGGTGCTGGTCCATACGAAACTCATTGTTTTTATTGTGCATGGTTTACAATGGTGTCGCTCTTGCTAGGCTGCTTCTGATCACTTAGTGAAGTACAAGCAGGATTTGAGGAATAATTCATGCTTGGAGACAAACTCTGGAGGATGATGCAGACAACTGACTTTTATACTGAGTGCTTGAGCGTATCGCTAACCCTAAATATAAGCAAAAGCTTGGATTGAAGACGTTTTTATATTAGATGTGTCACATATATGACCTTTAAAGTATTGACCGTCCAGATGAATCTGTGATGAGTGTTAAGTACAGACACACAGCGCTCTTACTGTCAGGTTACAGCTCTACTGCAGCTGTACTCCAGCGCTGCTGATGAAATAATAATGTTCCTCAGAGCCTGAATTATTGATCAAACCTTCTATTTTAGTCTTTTTCTGCCTCCCTTCTCCCTCCCCCTTCATCCATGCATTCTTCCCTTCTGTTCTCCTCAATCCCTTCTTCATTCTCAGGGCTCGGGTTTCTGATCTCTTTTACATTTATAGAGATAAACTCACCCGCAGTGAGAGAAAGGCCTTGATTGAGAGATGCTGATAGATTTGACTGAGATTACAAACACAACAATCCTGTTCGGAGCGAGCTGTTTAGAATTGATTTAGCTTAGACATTGAGATGTATAGCTACAATTAAATATAAAACTATTACAAATATTTTTGTTGATTAAAAAGCACTTATGAAAAGCAAACATGTTTCTTCATTTGCACTTCATTTATCTTTCCAAGAAAGTATTGTCTGTTGGTTCTGAAGGGACGTTATAAAATAAAAAATATAACACCCTGTTCAAAAGTTTTCAATGCATCTGGTTTCCTTCTGGAGCATCTGTGAATGTGTTTTTATTTAACATTTTTTAAATTTACTCATACAACATCTTGCTGTAATCAATCACCTTTAGTATTCATGTAATTATTTAGTTGAATCAAGTATCATTTCAGAAGCTGAATATGATGAATCATTAATAACCCTATTAGTACTATTTATTACAAAACAATCAGTCAGCATCACTTCCTGTCTAAATCAGCAGTTCCTGTCCAGAATAATATGTTAAGCAGACCAGACTTTCTGCTGATGCTCAGTCTGGCAAGACACTTTCATCTGACAGGACTTACAGAAACACTTAAAGCGGGTTTAAGTGGCTTGATTAAGACTCATACAGCACAAAACCTGAGCTTTGCCCCAACACCACACCACAAGACTCAACAAAGACCCGTTTAAACCACAACAGAAAGAAAAGGCTTTAAAGCCAGACGACAACAGCATCATCTCGAGAGCAGACAAGTCTCTATCACCTCCGAAAGAGAGTGTTCTGGCTGATATAATAACAACCTGTTGATCCGATTTGATCTGATTACAGAGGAATCGATGAGAGAGAATTGAGCTTTCAAAAGGACGTTTATACGTAACAACATCCTCACATTGTCCAGGAAGAACTAACAGTTTAATGACAGCGTCCAGACCAATAATAGCAGACGTGGACGAGCGACCGCTATGACTTATGGGGCTTTCCAGGAGAGAGAGAGAGACTGAGAGAGAGGATTTAACTAGCAGCAGGTTAGTTGGAGATCTATTTCAGGACTGGATTTACGTGTTAAAGACTGCTCAAAATCCAGAGAAACAGACTGAGAGAGAGAAAGAGAGAGTGAGATTGTGTTATTCTCCATGTGCTAATAAAAGCTGATTCCTTTCTTTAAATCACACACATAAACATATTCATCTTTATAGCCTTGAATGGAATAAAGGATTTTTTGTCCTTAAGGCTGTGTACTTCAGTCTTTAATTGCAGGTTTACTTTAAATCTGCATTTTTATTTCTCATTTACTCATAGAACATCTTGCAGGAAGCTGTAATCAATCACCTTTAGTATTCTTGTAATTATTCAGTTGAATCACAAATTCATCAATATCACAAATTGGTTTTGGTCACCATGGACTTGAATAGTAGAAGAAAATACTGTGGAAGCCAACAGTGACTCAAAGCAGCCTTCCTTCAAAATATCTCCATGTAATTCATACAGATCTGGAACTACTCGAGGGTGAGGAAGTGATGACAGGATTTCTTAAAAACTTTCTATTTTATCGAACAATTTCCAAATCGCCAAATACTGTGATTTGAAAACGCATCATATGGTATGCATATTTTAAATACATATTAATATGCATGAATAAAATATAACGTTACGTCAGCATGTTAAGGTCATGTATATTGACTAAAATTGTTTTGCCAGGAAGGTTTTCAACTCTTCTTCTTAAACAAAAGCCTATCGAGCGTGTCAGCATCTTCAAACAGCCATGATGCAGAACGGAAGTGGTCACCTGACAGGTGAAATGTGACGACACAAACCGGACAAGAGTCGCTATTAATAGAGCCCAGTCGAGTTAATCTGGTCGTTGCAAACACACGCGTTAACACACACACACAAGACAAAAACTACATAAATGAGCCGCTCCTCAATACATGATGAGAGAAACAAACACCAGCACTGACAGAATTCTTCATCTTCATCTTCAGTATGTCTATGTAGCGTGCTGACGGTCGTCTAGTGCACTAATCCACCGACCTCTATCTAGTACACTTCATTTTTTACAACGCTCTGATAAACAAAACCAATAAATAAAATAATATTAAAATATTATTATTATTAAAACTAAAAAACCTCGTTGAGCTATCTTGATTTTTTAAATATGCATCATTCAAACATTGCGCTAACAATACGATCATATAAACCAGCTTTGGCATTTCTTTTAAAAGTTGAATGAAGTTTGGTCTCTTACCGGTTTATCCGTCCGAGGGTTTTCGCCGCCGCTGCTTTAAAGCGTTCAGGTCTGACCTCCATCCTTTACAACTCCACCGCGGGACCGACGGGACTCTGTGCGCTCCTGCTCCCCTTCCACCTACAGCACACACACACACACACACTAATACTCCCTCACACACATGCGCAGGCGCGCGCACGCACGCACGCATGCACAAACTTCAAATGTTCCTATTCCAGGAATGGCGCTCCCGAGGGAACACCAGTCAATCGATTCATGGAAAATATGAAGTGGAGGAGCAAAGAAAGACAAAGAGCCGCATTAGTGGGTCTAAACAACTTTATTTTGAGGGTTGCATCAAGTAAGCGCTTTTACAGAGTGACAGGAGCAGTTAATAGAGCAGTTTCACAGCCGCTGTGGTTTAATGAACACGGATGAGTGTCACTGTCCGCGGTGCTGAAATCAGATTAGAGTTAAATCTGCAGGAGTGAAGAGCAGCGTGCTCACGCGACTAAACCCGTGTGTTTGCGAGATAGAGACACACACACACACACACACAGTGTCTGTCTGTTGTTAATCCACAGACCAAATGAGAGACACTTAGTGGACACAATACGCCACTACAAACAAATGACAACTACAGCAGTAGCTGAAATTGAGGCTGTTACCAGCTAACATGAGAACGTTCTCTGTAATTTCATAACGTCCAGTTATTTTGTTTTAATGCAAATTATAATACAAGGTGAAATATGAGAAACACTAGTCAGACTATCAGTTTTTACTAAATGAAAATTCTAATTAGAACTTTTGAATCTTCTCTGAAACATGTAGCAACAAACCGTAACATTTAAAAACGTTCCAGACTTTTTAAGAACATTATTAAACACCAAAGAACGCTATATTAATGTGACTGGAACAACATCTGTACATATAATTTAACATTGGACACATTTTGCGGAGATATTACAATTAAGGGAAAAGTTTACAAAACTCCAGAACTGATCTACTGGGTCTAAACTGAACTTTATTAAACAGGTTTAAATATGACAATGCAAAAATTTCGAAATTTTTAAGTTATTAAAACCAATATTTATTATAAAAAAGCAATGAAATTAATTATTTTAATTTCGCATTAGTCAAGGCTTTTTTAACAAACTAAAGTATGAAATGATGCTGATAATTTAGCTTTGCATCACAGGAATAAATTACAGTTTACAATATATACAACAAAAAAAAATTAAGGGTAAAAATATTTTACAATATTAGTTACAAATAAACTAATTTACAAATAAATGCAGCCTTAATGAGCAGAAGAGATTATTTAAAAAAATAAAAATAAATCTATTTATAATTCATGTCTGTTGAACACTTTACAATAAGGTTTATTAGTTAACGTGAACTAAGAACAAACAATACTTCTACAGCCTTTATTAATCTTAGTTGTTATTAATTTCAGCCTTTACTAATACATTATTAACATCACAAGTTGTGTTTGTTAACATTAGTTAATACACTGTTAGCGAACATACTAACAATGAAAGATTGTATTTGTATTAACTAACATTAACAAAGATTAATAAATACTGTAATAAATGTATTGTTCATTGTTGGTTCGTGTTAGTTAATGCATTAACGAATGTTAACCAATGCCACCTTATTGTAAAGGGTTACCATAATGCATTTACCTATTTTTTTGTACTTTTATTAAGTACTATAGAATAACTGTTTACTGTTAGTTCATACTCATGCTGTTTTCATTTCTTTTAATTGAATTTTTAAATCCATTACATTTAAAATCTTTAAAGAATATAATAAAACATTCTAATCTAATATTTGAGGAAAATTACATTCTGTGTATTATCAGCAAATGACAGAATAGAATAAGGTAAAAATTAACAGAATAGGCTACAGTAAATAAAATGTACAGAACATTAAAATCACTAAATATGTAAGCAATATTACACTCTGCATATCAATAGCAAAGAAAAGTGAATGAATAGAACACACTAGAGAGAACAGAACATTCTGATGATTAAATGTTTACATCATCAAGCATACTAACAGCAGCCCTGCATTCAGATCTGGAGGTTAAAGGTCAGCGTATAGCTGTAAACTGACCCACAATCCCCTGCAAACCACACACACCCACAGAGAGAGAGTCTCAGAGGAAGCTCTTCTCCAGATCCTGGGCTGAAATAGTCCTGAGCGGCGGCGGTCTGGACAGAGAGAGCGAGTGAAAGGGAGACGAGCGCTGAGGAGGTGAAAGAGGAGGAGGGAGCGTGATTATTGAAGGAGTGTCAGACAGAGAGCCGTAACTCCCTCCTCCTTTCTCCATCCTCTGCTGCATCCATCCCTCCATCACGTACCCAGAAAACACCGACGAGGACGAGCTGCTCAGATCCAGAGCGATATCTAACACACAGAAGCAGAGCCAGGGCGCGTGATGATATACTATAATCAGCTATACTTAAATGAATAAGCACACAACTTTAAAGTGAAATAAGCATTTTTAAATGAAACATTTTATTAGGCCATGCAATAAAGAAATATACTTTATAATTATTGTGAAGCATTTATTGCAGTGCATTCTGGGATTGTGTGGGATGAATGCTGCTGTTTGTTTTGTGAGTACCTGACTCGTGCAGCTGAGTGTGCGAGTAAACGTTTTTGGTGTAGAACTGGTTATAGATGCAGTAAACCACAGCCATCAGCGTCAGAGTTCCTACAGCAGCAGCGATGAACACACCCAGCTTATTATTGTTCTTCATCATCTGAACATCTGCCAGTGGAAAACAAACACACAAGCTTCAGATCAATTCATCAGAGGAACCAAACTCTAAATTAAATAAGTTAAAAAATATTTAAATAAAATAAACCAACACACACATTATATATTATATATATATAAATTAAAAATATGTAAAAGGGAAAGAAACTACTGATAAATATTACTAATAAAATGCAATAAATAAAAAACATTGTAACCCAACATGTCTTAAATATATAATAGGAACAGCACTTATATTCTAGTAGAGAAGCTCACTTAAAAAACATTATTACTAAAATATTTACTAAGAAAATTAATAAACCTAGTTTACTAATAAAATAAAATAAGATACAAACTGCTAATAAATATTACTAATAAAAACTGACAAAATAAAATCACCTCAACCCAAGAAGCATCTATTCTAGTCGGAATAGCTCAATCAAAAAATACAACAAAATACTAAAAGTAATAAAAATTGCTAATAAAATAAGAATATATAAACAAATGAAATATGAACTGAATAAACAGAAACATGACATTAATAAAACAGCAAATAATATAGCATCATAATCAACTGTAAGGAAAATGTGTGTGTGTCTTACAGTTTTGTTTCTCTGTGACATGGTCGTGCTGATCAGAGGTCAGTTTGGTTTCTTCTGCTGAGTCAGTGTTGATCGGTTTCTGACCCAAACACACACTCACACACACCACCAACAGCGTCCACTTCAACATGCTGCACACACACACACACACAGAGAATGTGTAAGAATCAGCTCCTGACACACACTCTCATGAGTGTGAACCAGCAGTGTCCTCTAGCGGCCATCAGCTCATCTCTTCATCATCCTCCTTTCTTTCCTTCATGACTATTATTTACCCCCAGTGTTGTTACAGTTAACTATAACTCAAACCAGTTTAAGCCATAAACTAGTAAAACTTATAAAAGGAAATTCTAAAATAAATTGAATATTAGACAAAAAAGTCAATGAAAATTTAAAAAGCTGCATTGGCGTCTGCTAAAACCACAAAATTAACAAATAAACAAGAAATAAAAACATATCTTTAACATATGTGCTTTGGATCTTATACAGACCTAAATAAAAAATACACACCAAAAATAACATTCAGAAACCTACAACTGTCTCAACAGATAGAGTTAACAAGAACAGACTCAAATATTTTATTATCATTCCCCACTAAATTGTACACACTTGGTGTCATGTGACCTTATATTTAGAAAGGGCCCATCATATACCTCTGCTTGTGACTGGGAGGGACATGAGAAAAGAGCTGTGTGTTTTTGATTAAACATTTTTTAATAAATGACATGAATAGATTTAAATGGACAAAAATACATATACTTTCATTTCAAATTGGACCAAAATATAAAACTAGACACATCATAAATAGGCTAAACATTTGAAAACACCTGAAACTACATTAAGACTAGACACAATCACTTTTAACTCTGGATCAAATGCATACAGCATGTTCTTATATTAATCATAAACACTGAGTCACTGGGAATCAGAGCTTCAGAAGCATTTCTCATACAGACATTCTGAACATCTTGATAATAAATAATCATCATACTTTATGGGTGAAGACCAGACCCAGAGCTCAAGGACAGAAGGTGAACACGACAGACTAAAGACTCTTTAAATCATTCAGATTTCAGCTTTTTTTGCACGTACCTGATCTCTGTTTCTAGGAAGTTTTCTCCTCCGGTGATTAGTCTTCATCTGCGCTGAGCATCACTTTGTTTGTGGATCGTGTCTTTCCAGGGTGGAGCTTCACACCATGACAACCAAAGTCCCAGGACCATTAGCTCCCAAACACAGTACAAAACATCCAGAGCACTGCAACAGGACTTTAAATCATCTCAAAATAATAATACAAAAGTAAAGCTGTGAAAATTAAAAAGACACACTGAACAATTACATTTAAAGTTAAAAATAAATTAATTATTTAAAAAATACATTAAATAATTAAATTTGTAATTTTTAAAAATTATAAAAAAATATATATATATATATATGGGTAGCTGACAAACAAAAAATGACAAAAAAATGCATCTTCATTCTTAAAATTACAAATAGCATGAGATTTTATCTTCAAATTAATTTTTGTTTCTTTCATAAAATAGCATGCATTGATGTCAACTACACATATAAATAAATTTAAAAAATCTAATATTTAAATGTCCAATTGGGCAGAAACACTTCATCTGGGTCTCAATAGAAATAATGTCTATTTCACCCCAAAACCAAACCAAGTTGTTGTTTTTTTTTTATTATAAAATATACCATTAGTTTTTTTTTTTTGTACATTTCCAGTAATGATTCAACTGCAATCCAAGTATTAAAACTCTCAAGCAAATACCATTAGTGCTAATTCATGCATACAAACAAATAAAATGAGCAAACCCAGACGAGAGATTCGACTTCATCCAGAAAAGAAAACTAAAGTCATATGAGACATCACATAAGCATTTAATACAGAAACATACAGAAGATTGTCACGAGGCAAAACTTACAAAGATCTGTCTGCACCGCATGACCATCAAACAACATTCACACGCAGCTCAGAATCAGGTTTCTGACTCGCAGAAAACAAGAGGAAATACTGCAGACATCCTGTACCATAAAACACACATATAAATTAGCCTTCAAGATCAGAGATATCTCAAGTATTCTACAAGGAAGAGAGATAAATTACATCTTTCATCATATATATATATATATATTACTGAGCAGAACTGCTTAGAGTCCGAGCTACTGAACAAACACAGAAGACCCATCAAGCCCCTGTGAGAGGCAGAGATAACACACTTCTCAATGACTATAAGCCATAAAATATCTGGCCTGTGGGCTTTCAAAAACATGTCAGACTTTGTTTGGAGAAATAAAAAAAGGGGCGATATGTTACAAAAATAATTCTGTACAATAAAAAATTAATAGTACAAACTGTAAAATTGTTCAGCCTTGAAATACTTCACAGTAAATCCTGTGTGTCACGTACAAACTACGACTAAACATTACTGTTTCGTATTAAACGGTCGGTGCTCAAAACAATAAGAGCATAGCATGTTACAAATAAATAATGTTAGTAACACTTTATTTTAAGATGTCCATAATACAGAGTAATTACCTACAGGAGCAAGTACTTGGTCCTAGCTGTTGTACTTCTATAAAACATCATGTATTTACCATGTAGCTAATGTATGCAACAGTTAGTAATTATGCAGATGTAACAGACAGCTACTGTTACACACGTTACAGTCTGTTACACAGATACCAAAAGATTGTCACGTGTGCGTTAAAGACTTAAATACAGCATAATTATAAATTCAACTACACAGACTTAATTAGGTAATTTCTCTGTATTATGACACCTTCAAATAAAGTGTTACGGAAATGTCCGTGTCATTTTGGCACAAACAATTAAACATGACACAGTTATGATGAAATATGACCCAGACATTACTGTTCGCGACCCAAAACTGATCAAATAATCAGCATTGGTGATTTTTTAATGGTTCAAAACGTCTTTTGAACACAATGCACCTTTTTGTACTCTTAAATTAGGACACTAAACACAATGGAATGGACCAGCATTAACCCTTTGATGCTACAGTAGCCATTATTTAGTAGTTATTATACAGTTTGACTCTTACACAAGTCAAAACAGATGTCAAGTGTGTTTTCATTTATGACGACAAAGTGTAAAGTAACTAAAGGGTTAATGACATCAACGTAGAGGAAGCACCGGCAGCTTCTTTAGCATCGTAAAGTTCAAAATAACACCATCATCAACACACAGCATGATATAAAAACCTCGTCAGATCACTAAAGCAGCAGGACCTCCAGTTACCAAATGATTAGACTGTTGTATCTGGTAACTAGTGTTGCATTAGTTAGTCAACTTTCACCTGGACCGACCGAACATATTATACTATTATTACACTACACTTAAAGTGCCCCTATTATGCCATTTTAAAGGTTGCTTTATGAGTCTCTTAAAACAGGTTTACATGTATGCAAGGTCACAAAACAATTAATTTAATTTTAACAGTTCGAAGAATCAGTCTGTCTAAACCCCGCCTCTCCATGAGCTCTCACTGCTGTGATTGGTCAGATGCCGCAGTCCTTTA
Organism: Enteromius thamalakanensis; assembly: GCA_032357475.1. NCBI lineage: Eukaryota > Metazoa > Chordata > Actinopteri > Cypriniformes > Cyprinidae > Enteromius > Enteromius thamalakanensis. Next base: position 3,335,812 of record JAUCMT010000056.1, read on the forward strand.
TGATTGGTCTACCGCTAAAACGTGTGTCGGAAAACGAAACGCCCATTGCAATAACTGAATGACAGCGCAGGATAGAGTGTCCTTGACATGATGTAACCCATGTGGAAATGGTACCGTTTGTGGGCGGGGCACGTTGTTCACGACGTAGGGCAGGCATTATGCAAATGTGTTACATAGTGACGTGTGACCGTAACAGAAAAAGATTCAAATTACTTGTTTAGGCAAATGTGAGTAGACTGTTTTTTTTTTTTTTTTTTTGATAGACAAAAACATCATTTATCGTGCACTGTCAGCGTCACAACTATAGATAGTTGATGTTCACATACAGCTACTAGGGTTGGTCCATCGCCAATAGACATCACGATGCTGAGCCGGCATCGCGATGCTCAGCTCCGTCGCAGAAGCAGCAACAAGCTCGCGAAAAACACACTTAATCTATGGCGGCAAATCTATGCTATTAATAAGCGAGTGCACCACTGATGCCGGCGAGCGCGGTAAATCATTTCCGCGACAGGAAAACAGATGTACATGGG
>JAUCMT010000056.1:3343424-3378249 GCA_032357475.1 Enteromius thamalakanensis
CAGCGGGGGAGTGCGGAGGGGGGACAATCGCACTCTGGCCCGGTTCACGGCAACTGTGCCTAGTGTGAGTACACCCTGAGATCACGAAGCACAGACAGAACAGAGAGGCAACGCCCTCGCAATCGCCCCGCCCAAAAAATCCTGATTTACTCTCTAAACTTTACCAAAGTTCGACTATAAAGTTATTTAAACGTATAATTATAAAACAGGTATGGTTATTGATGCATTACATGTATTTTTCCCCTTGCAACGCATTCGAATAAGTTTACCATCAGCAACTATCTGCTTCTATAGCATCAGCTGAAATGTTTATTTACATTTAGCACGATTCTGCATATGCAAATATAACTGATTTATACTCTAAACTTAAACAAAGTTCGACTATAAAGTTATTTCGCGCCTAGAATCGCGCCTGCTCTCTCTCCGAATCAGTTTACCATCAGCAGCTATCTGCATCTATAGCATCAGCTGAAAAGTTTATTTATGTTTCAGTACGATTCTGCATGCGCTGTACACTTGACGCGCGGCTCGTCATTTCCTTCTGAAAGTTGATGGATGATGCAACTTTGTAACAGAATTACAATGAGATTGTAAAAGTCACTCTCAAGCAGGTGGCGCTCAAGCAGGAAACATCTTATTTCACTGTCAAGGAGACCCAGGATACAAAACTTTACTCTCATATATTGTAAATAAGTCTTGTAAGGGTTAATAATTGCCTTAGATTATTCTAATATTCATGTAATAAAAGCAACATACAAACAACATACATTTTACAATGCGAATTTAATATAATTTAAAACTTATTTTGTAAAATCATGTAAACCTCAACTGATATTAAAGAAATAAAAACAATTTTCATAACCTACCTTTGTTGTGACAGATACTGTCGCAGATTCCTCTGAGAAAACCTCCTCTAAAGATCATTAATAAATCACATTATACAACACTTTCAAACACAAATGAAATATCAGGACCTCAAAGACCAATAAAACAATAAAATGCGTTTTGACTACGCTCAATTACTCGATTTAATACATGTGCTGCTTCGGCACCGAAAAGAAAGTTCATTCCCATGGAGTTTATTTTGCCACGTTGAGATCCTTCCCTGCTGTCAATCACAAGAAGAACCGCCCAATCAGACCAAAACGCAGCTGCCAAGCCCCGCCCACAGTCCTGTGCTTTATTTTCGTGCAGAAAATGTTGAACTGGGGACAGAACTCTGACCTGAGAAATAGGCCTCATATTTTTCCCAAATAAACAATAACTGAGCTTGCACAGTTGCACAGTTCCCATCATGCATGGAAACAATAGTAACGTTGTTTCATACATTTTTTTTACAAGATGAGAAATAGGTTGACTTATTGTTTAATGTTCTATTATGTAGGTATATTAAAAGATATTTTGATGTTGGTGGTTTGGGGGTTAGTCACCAGTGTATTGTTGTGTTGAGGATCTCAAGTAATCAAGTTTTCATTAGAAAAACAGCAATAACAGAAAGTTACTGTAGCGCTTAAGTGACTTAAATATGGAAAGTGGATGTTTGTCTGAATTAAAATACTTCAAGTAGAATCAACTAAATGTAGACATGTCTGAATGCCCCTCTTCATGATGGAATGATGTTTAAAGTGCTTTTTTAGCTAACCCGTTAAAAAAGTCTTGTCACCCAGTAAACCTTTGTGTTCAATTTGGTGAATAACAAGATTAATATAAGCTAAAGAGTTCACAAAAACAGTGAGGCTTAGGCACAAATTACTATTATTAAAAATTAGTATCAATAAGTTTTAGTATCAGTAGTATCAAATTAGGCTTTTCTCTTTTATCATAATTAAATCATTTATAAAAGACAAATGCCAGGTAGGCAACTGCAAAATGCTCTGCAATGTCTCTAATATAAATATAAGCTGGGTAATTATTACAACTTTTATTGGACACTGTTCAAAAAAAAAAATGTTTGACACCTTTTTGGAAAATACAGTCAGTTGACAGAATGAATGTCAATTATAATGTACAAAAATGTTAAAATACATAAAACGTTATTACAATGTGATACAAAACAGTACACAAATCAGTGCATAAACGTCAGTATTAGACATTTTCATAAAGAGTTATATGAATGCAAGAGTACCCAACTTGGGGCATGAAAATGTAGTTAAAACATGTGTAATTCAAAGCACTATGACCGCTGATCAGTAACAGTAGCTTCATGTGCTGCTCTTTTCTGAGATCTTCTGCTCATAAGCATGTTTACCTCATTAAAGCTGCATGTGAAGGGTTGCCAAATATCATAAAAAAGTGTTACCTGGTATCGACCCCCATAACAGATTTGGTTCCATGTAATGTAAGGCTTCTCAAACTCTCATCAAAAGAAAAGAGTTAAAAGTGCAGGAAATAAGGTGCGATATATCCAGTGAGAGTATTTAAAGTCACACTGCGACACAACAGACAACTGACAGAACAGCATATCATTAGGGCACATACTTTACAATGCACTGTAAAGGGATACAGCATTTAATTCTCAATAGAAATATTAGACGTTAATATAAATATTCACCACCTTTTATTATCAGTCAACGCGTGTAACGTCAGTTAACACAGAGTTTATGTTTTTAATTGTCCTGATTTCTTCTTATTTAATTTTTTAATAATGTATAATTATTATTTTAATTGAATGAAGAGATTTAAACTATATTCACTATACAGCAAAATTATTAAAACCAGTTTATGTAAGGTTTCAACAAATGATGTAAGCTTTGTGCCATTCCTGCTCTAAACTCTAACAACAATATAGTGATAATATTTTAACTTAAAAAAATAGTCAAGCATTTTATAGTGTTTTTCAGATAGCCAATTACCATTAAAAATTACATAAATAATTATTGTTATAGAATTTATTATTAAATTTAAATATTATGGAATTTTTGTAAAAGGTGTTTTTTGTGTTTGTTTGTTTTAAGTCCGATAATCTTTCGACTAATTAATTATCAAAATAATCGTTAGTTACAGCCCTACATCTTATTCAAATTAATAATATACAGGGCAACAGAACACTACATAAACCATAAAATGAAACATTTAACAATTCTGAATTAAATAATGCTGTGTGTCTGCTACAGGAATACAAGCGCAGAGAAAGAAAAGAAAACTCAGGAAAGTTGTCCAGGATGGTGACTGAACTGCTGTAGCTTACTGGAGTTTGAGGTCCAGATATTAAAAAAAAGAGCATAAAGCAAAGGCTTTCTGTAGACCCTAAAATATGGAATAAGCTGCCACATAATATTCCTGCTGCCACCTCTCTCCAGACTTAAAAGTCATCTGTTCACTTTGTTTTCTCTGTTTTTTGCCAATTGCTTTTTTGTGAAGTCTCCTTGGGTTCTTGAAAGCTGCTATATGAATAAAACATATTATTATTCACAAACATTAGTCAACACTAAAGTATGTTCTTAATACATAATGATCAGTCAGTTTATAATCACTATACCTTTCTGTAACGTAAACTCACCTCATCCTGTTCCTCCTGTGCTTGATCAGAACAAGACTCTGCAGCTTGATCACAAGAAACTGAAATATCAGTGATGAGAAAAAATATTAGTATATGGATGTCCAGTGTTTTTTTTAATTCTGTTTCTCACGCTCTGCACATGTTTAAAAACCACTGCTAGAAGGTTTACATCAGCTTCATAATTGATGTGGTTGTTGTTATGATAAAGGCAAACAAAGTTTTCTAAAATCTCTTACGAGAGAGAGGGAATCTAATACTCACAACTTGGTCTCACATGATCCATGCTGTCCCATTTAACAAGTTTCACCGATTCTGATGACACTTTCATTTGAACATCTGTTGACATTTTAATTTTTGACTTTTGCTCTTTTTTCTTTTTATTGTTATTGCTCCTATGATGACCAAAATGCAGTTTGATGGCCATCATTTTCCATATAATATTAATATAACATCCGTTTTCGGTCGAAGGCACGCGCACCAAAGCTCTGCATTAACGTTATCTTTAGTTTTTCTGAAGCGCACGAAACACAGTTCGAATCTGTCTCTACATCTTTGCAATTGAATCTGTCTACACCATCAGATGAATTGTTTATTTATATTTTTAGTATGTGCTGTGTAATTCACGTGCGGCTGTGCATTTCCTCAGGTTGATGAATGATGCAACAACAGAAATGAATGATTCAATACTATATGGCAAGCTGTTTTAACATTTAATCTACGAACTGCACTAGTATCTATTTGCATGCTACTAGTACTTATTTTTTAGATACTTGTTTATTTTCCATTAAGTACTAGTGCTTATTCTTTAACCAACGCCAATCTAGGACAAGCATACATGCAGACAAAATTCTGAATGCTACATTAATGTCAGACTCAATATGATCATCTTTATATGATCGTAATAGATCGTAGTTTTTATATTAGAGGAAAAATGAGGTGGAGCTAAAAATAAGTACTAAAAAATAAGAACTAGTTCTATTTTGTCTTAACGAGGAGTGTATAATTAAGTACTGCTCACTATTGGAATAAGTACTAGAATCTAATGAAAACATACTAGCATCTAATGATTAAATACTAGTAACTTTAGAAAAGACACTAGTACCTAAAGAATAAGCTGTAGTACTTAATGGAAAATACTAGTATCCAAAAAATAAGTACTAGTAGCATACTAGGAAATAGATACTAGTGCATGGATACATGTTAAATGATAAATGTTAAAGCGGCTTGCCATATACGGTAGAAATAGTAGTTAGTAGGCAGTCTCCAGCAGGTGGCGCTGCTGGCACTTTGCATTTTCTTTCACTTTCAAAGTGAACCAACTGACATAAAGCTTTACTCTTATATATTCTGGGTGCGATTGTAGGATAAACTAAAAGTAGACACCCTAATACGACTCGGCACGATTGAACCATGTTTAACCAAAGAGTTTCAAATAAAGTATTGTTCAATTTAACTTTAGAAATTAGTATCAACAAACTGTTATCAATCATAAATAGCCAAAACATAAATGACAGGTAAAATGCGCTGCAATGTCTCTTTAAGAAAACATAAAAATATTATTAGATATGATTTAAAACTAGTGATGCCATTGAATTATTGGGGAATTGGTTATTCTTTTTTTATTGCAGTTTTAGAACACATACAGGGGCAATATCATAACATTAAATTGACATCAAAATAAAGAGAATTTAAAAACAAATATAAAATAATGACCAGTTATTCAAAGAGTTGATTTATGGCTTTAAAATAATGAACAGTTCTTTTTCCTTTGGTATTTCTTGTTTGTTTTAAGGTAGTGACCTTTTCACTGCCCATTTACATTTATGAATAAAACATTTTCCATATATAATGAGTTACATTATACCAACATTTAGAAATCATCAGTTAAATATTCATAAAAAAAAAAAAAAGATCACACTGAATCGGTTATTCCTTGTGTCAGTTCTTCTCAGAACTGAATCGATTCAGTGAATCATTTGGAACGGTTCTCAGTTCATAAAACGGCATTGGGAACAAATTGTATGCAGTTGAAGTGTAGGCCTAGTCTATATAAAAATTAATTTTGTCTGGCTTTCAGATGAATAGTTTATATAATGTGCATATGCCAAAATATCAACTTTGAATTGTTTGCATAGGCTATAAGACATCAAATCTAACATATACAGACAAGCCACTAAACTACAATTCACTGACTATTTTTACAACTGTTTTATTAAAGGGATTCACAATATTTAACTAAATGAGCAAATAATTGTGAACAAAGATTTAGAAATAGAGATATGCCAGTCAGATCACTGATACATTTTTGCATCTCAGATGTCTCCTGTTATCTGCGAGAGGAATGTCTGGGCGGTTAAAAACACTCAAAATACATAGTTTTGACTTTTGAGGACACTAGTCAGACGTCTAGGGATCAGCAGAGTAGCCCAATGCCGAGGTGAGTGTGAGAGACTCTCATGTGATTTGATATATCTTCTTGCTACAGTTGTTTAATGGATATTACAGATTAATTGTTCATTGACTGATTAGAGACGATTTGCTGGAAAAAATCTTCAACATAATCAGTGTTTTTCTTTGATGTCGCTCTCTTCTGTCTATTGTCTTGATGGTGAGTTCAAGAGGAACTGTTCGTCCAAAAATGCAAACTCTGTCATCATTTACTCATGCCTTTCCAAACCTGTATGACTGACTTTCTTCTTAGGAATATAAAAGGAAATGCTCAAGCTTTATATATGTTCAAAAATGTTATACATTAATGATATATATATATTTATCTCATTAGGATATTAAAAATAGGCTAGTGTTATTTACTGTATAGTGTTCTTTTTGGAGTTTTACAGCCCCTTCTTACTGCAAAAGCCTCATCCTCATTTCCTTATATATGCTTTTGTGTTCCATTATAACATGAGGGTGAGTAAATGATGACAGAGGGATTATTTTTGGCTGAACTATTCCTGAAATGAGTCAGAGTTTCGGTCTGTTTATTTGCCACTGTCTCGATGCTCTAATATTTAATGCCTGTTTGGCTCATTTTGTTGATTTCATTACTTCCTGCTAATAAAGCATCTGAGATATGCTCTCTGTGCATGAGTGTAAAAGTGTACGTACTAAAAGTGTCTGTGAATTTGAACTGGCAGGAATCCCAGCCTGCAGGCCGTCAGACAGGTCAGACGGGAGGAGAGAGACAGGGAAGGTGTAAAAATGACACGCTCTGAAGCTATTTACAGATCGAAGCGTCATTCATACAGCCACGTCACATAAGCACATGTTTGCTCTGTGTCTGCAGGTGAGGATCATGATGGGGGTCGTGTCTCAATACCTGCTTACTGTGAGTATCATAAAGTGTTCCTTCAATGCAATGCAAGGATAAATAACCCAAAAATGAAATTTTGCAAAGATAGTCGTTTGAAATAAACAAATCCATTGTTAAGTGTTAATTACAATTTAAAGAACTGCTTAAAGTTGAGTCCTCCTATAAGAGAAAAGGCAGTCTTGTATAATTTAGGAGAGAAATATGCAGTGTTTACAAGCAAAAACAGCTCTAAACAAATATTTCTGGTGGATTTTGATGTCAGAGGTTAATAGATGGATGTTTTCCACTGAAGAAAGCATCATGGAATTCAGCCAAAAGCAACAGTTTAAAGTTAAAAGCTACTTAACGATGGATTTGTTTCTTACAAACCTGCAGCTTTTGGCTCCACAAGATGTTAGTTGTTGGACTGGAGTGGTCACAAATGAATGAACTTATTATACTTGCTCTTACTTCAAGTCAAGCAATCAAAACCTCTTTAAACCTCCTTCTGTAATGTCTCTTCTACATAAAATAGTGTCTGATTAATTGGCTAACGTTAAAAAAACCCCTCTTATGAATTATGAATATCTTAGCCAACCGTAAATACAGACTTTAGATGGTATGTCATGAATGTGAGTGTTGGGGTAGTTGAATGGGGAGGGGGCTGCTGTCTGCTGTTTTGTCAAAATCAAACCTACATCCTAGAAACATGTGCTTCCGAGAGTTGTTATCCTGGCTACAATGTAATTTCTGAACCAATACACATATGTGCTACCTACTAGGAATGTAACAAGCCAGTGCAAGAAGTTATGAGAGTAGTTTGGGAGATTGTTCTTACATGCACAGGAAGTGGAGTCTATTTTATGGGCGTTAGGACAGATATTTCTGTAAGAAACAAGGTGTGATGCGGTGTGAGTAGCTAAAGCACTCAAGTCCCACATACAACTTTTCCTCATTAAATATCCAGTTTTGCTCTTCCATTACATCCTAACAGTTGTAAAATGAGTGTTTTGTGAGTGTCTATTTACACTAACTCCATGTATGTACTAATTTTGACATGATTTTAGAATCGTCCTCATGGCAAAGATTTCAGATCACATCAGAAAAGCATTTATTTTCAATAAAAATGAAGAAAATATTCACAAAGTTAGGTTTAGGGAGGGCTTTATTTAATAATATGAATTTAAATGAAACTTTTTACTCAATAAGTTATTATTGCATACTGGTTTATAATCTAATACTATACAGAGGTGCAGATAGTTCTATAAAAATAGTATATACAGCAGAAAATCCTATTTTAACAGTGTAAAACTGAATTAAAAGCTATTTTAAAAAGTCTTAAACACAAATAGAATGAATTGCTGTCTTCACTTAATGTCAGTAAAATATGCTATTTTCACTATTTTGCAAATAGCTATTGCATTAATAAATCTGGGGAGTTCTGGAAAGGTTAATTATTAATCAGTTAATTATCTATATAAAGTAACTAGGAGACAGCAGCTAAAGAGGTCATTCATGCATGCTCCTGATAACTTTGTGTGCGTTGCTATGTTTTACGTTTATCTTTTTTATAGCTTGATATCTGTGATGCTCATTCTTTGTTTTTTCTGTTGTTGTTTTTTTATTCAGCGGCTGGTGAGATTTTCTTTGGGAGATGATGGGGTGGATACTGTTGAAGAGGCTCTTTCACGGATTCCGCTTCTCATTGATTCTTATCGGCCGTCCAGTGCTGAGGTGATTTTAGAGGTCCGGACTAACAAAGTCTGCCTGAGAGACAGGAACAGCCAAGTAAGAAAACACTACATAGTATTACAACAGATAGAATAATGGGAAGACAAAAAATCTTTACGGTTTTAGCAATGCATGCATTTAATATGTATTAAAGGAATAATTCAGGCAATATGCTGAAATATGCTTACACTAAGTCACATCTAAGATGTTTGTTTCTTCATCTGAACAGATTTGGAAGAATGTAGCATTACATCACTTATTCAGCAATAAATGCTTTGCAGTGAATGGGTGCCGTCAGAATGAGAGTCCAAACAGCTGATAAAGACATCACAATAATCTACACCACTCCAGTTAATCAGTTAACATCTTGTGAAGCAAAAATATGCTGGTTTGTTGGAAAAACTATTAATCAGTAAGATGTTTTTAACTTAAAACCACTGCTTATTGGCTGAAATGAGAATATATAATCCATAGTAATGCTTCCTCCAGTGAAAAAGTCATCTTGTTGGAATCAGGAGAGAAATCTGCACAAATCAAACACTGTTTTCAAGTTGTCTAAAACATTTCCAAACAAATATGTTACATTCAAGTTTTTGTTTCCTTACAAAAGCCTATTTTTTTCATTTTTGCTTCATAAGACTGTAACTGATGGACTGGACTGTATCACTGTAATGTTTTTATCAGCTGTTTGGACTCTCATTCTGACGGCACCCATTTACTGTATATAGTTTTCATGAAAATTTAAATTTTTTGGATGGAAGCATCTGCCAAGTGCATGAATCAACAATGTTATGCACAAACCAAAACACTAGCTGATTATAAAATGTGGAGACTTCAAGAGAGAAATGATCCCGCAGCACACAGACACTTGATCTAATGCAACCAAATTCACACAAGTGTCATGTCACACACATGCAACCTGGTCTCACAAAAATATGTACCTCTGTGCACCTCTGTGCCTTACTGCACATTTTGCCACGGTTGCAAAGAAAAATGTCCACAGAGTGGCGCTAAAACACAGTTTAATATGTGACTCCTAGCACGTTTTTTTTTACACTGATATAGGTACATATGTGTTTTTATTAAGTTAAATATCTAGGGACTGTCACTAAAAGTTAATGCTCTATCATTTTGGAAATATGTCCTACACCAAATCCAACCTTAAACCTACTTGATAGTGTTAACAAATGCAAAACTGATATGCATTTGTTGATGCAACTGTATCATTTCAACTTCCTTTTACACAGATTTGAACTATTTTGTTAAAGCATTCAAACCGGAGCTCCTCGTCTCTCAAGTACACCTCTGAGCTAAACCTACCGTCTATGAAAACACATACATATGGAGCTGAATATGTGTGATGCTAACATTCAAAAGCATCACTTTTAGAAATTTGCAAAAAATATGCAGTGATATGTACTTCTTGGTACATATTTTGTGTCTCTAAAATGTGCACTCAGGTATGTTTATGCCATGAGACCAGGTTGCTCAAATGCATTTTATATCACTATATGTTTGCAAAGCACTGTATGCTCTGGTTTATAAATGCATATTAAATTGCTACTAATGATGGATTGGTTCCATAACGGCCCATTAATAAGGAACGGGAGGAGTTTGCCATGTCCTCTCTTCTCCGCTGCGACTGCATAAACTCCCCAGCTCTCAGCGATCCAGCCCTTCTCCTGCTGGTTAGTCAGAGCTGCACCCAGAAGAGGCCGAGCGTGTGTTTCCTCAGCTGCGCGTCTGTCAAAGTGAGACGAGTTTCACTGCAGCAATCACTGCTAAATCCTGATTCAGATTCAGATGATGCTGTCCAAGCAGAGCCCTGCCTCTTTGATGACATCACTCTCTACCTGTTTGCGTGTTTCAGGCAGAGCACATAAGAGATGACATCAAGCAAGTTGTGTCGCATTACACAATAAGAGCAAACAGGTACTGATCTTAACAGTTGGGTAATGTTGTGATTACCACTGTGTGCCCACAACCTAGAGGAATAGAACCTGTTAGCAGGGAGACAAACCGGTTTAACCAGTTTTTCATAACTTACGAAGGCGTGACTGAGAGTACAGGGAGAGAGAGGGAGAGAGAGACAGATTTGCAGAGGGAAAGATTCATTCGATCTCGGCCGGTCTTTAGGACTAAACACTTACAAGACAAGCAGGACACGAGTAAGGTAGAGTGTGTTATCTTTATCTGCTGTATGAGCTTATCAGCTGCATTTGAGTGTGTGTGTGTGTGTGTGTGTGTGAGTGTGTGTGTGTTTAGACAAGAAGACATGCTGATCTAACCTCAAGGCATCTCAATGTCAAACTGAATGCCTAACGTGTTTTTAAGATTTTCTTATGAATGAGAGTATGTGGTTAACCTTTAGAAATGATTGCTAAAAATCTGACCAACGTTCACTTAAAAATAAAAAAAAAAAATAGCCATAAAAAAAATTCAATAATGTTTTTTCGTACTTAAAATGCCGTTTTCTTTTAGGGTTTCTAATACTGTGTAATTAATATAATTATTTTTAATGGTAAAAAACAACAACAATGATGTCATTCAGTGTGCAGCCCTTCGCTGGAGTTTGTAGCTTTTAAATAAATTTGACTCTGACTCATTTTCATAGCTAAGTAAATGAACTTGATTCAGAAAGGGTGTTTTATTCTTGTCGATATCTGGTTCCTAATTTCCATGTGTGTGTCCAGGGGCGTTTTATTTTTTAGTTATGCAACTTAAAGTTGTTTGATGTGTTTGTTAGTGATTCATTTGCATTGTGTGCCAGCAATTAAATCACATCTTGTTTAAAACACTGACGCACATCAAACCGCACTGAAATACTGTACATCTGCTCATTGTCCAGCACTCTCATTCTGAATAAAGGGAGTATTGTCGTGTGTGTGTGTTTCAGGTGCTCCGAGTCCAGTATGGATATTTCGGGAATCCCAAGTCCACCGTACACCCAAGCCCCAAATCCACCCTCGCCCATCCCTCCTCCACCCTATCCCGGCATCAGAGGTGTGTGCGAATCAATACCTATCAATACTTATCAATTCTGATGATAAACAGGCAGATTAACGCACTCTTCCTCAATACTAGTGAACGGACTGGTGAACGCTCAGCCTGATAAGTCTTTCCTTAGGGCTCAGACGGAAGTGGTGAGTACATATGAACAAATACAGAATTTAAATACAATTGCTGAATAATTATTGTAAGTAATCCTTAAATGTTTTTTTACTGCATCTACCTATTTGTCTATCTACTGTATGTCTTATTATACATCATTTGTACTGTATGAATTTTGTACTAAATTAGGTTTTACTGTACTTTTGGTCAAATACATGCTGCTTTTATTTATATATATATATATATATATATATATATATATATATATACATACATACATACATACACACACAGAGTATATAGGCATATAATTGATCATAATTACAGTAAAAAGTCATTCAAACATGCTTAATTGGTGTTCAATTATAGCTTTTACCATTGAATCATTTATTCAAAGGAGGTTTGGTTGTATTTGACTAACACATGGGAACATTTCTCACTGCTGAATTCGCTCGTTTTGTTCAGTCAGTGAATCTCTCAGAGACTGTTGACGTCCAGCGCTCTAGTTGACCTTCAGTTTGACCATTAGCATGACCTATATGCCTGTTTACATTAGCAACACTTAAAATGAAAGATCTCTGCAGGTATTTCTCTTACTAACCGGCTACTTTCTGTTTCTAGGAGTTGTTAAATCATTGTTTTGATGATATCGAAGGCTTCGTCGGAAAGCTGCAGCAGTCAGCAGAAGCTCAGATTATCCTCGACCAAAGAAGCAAAAAGAAGAAGAAGAGCCAAAAGAAAAGTGTGGACGGTATGGAAAAAACCAGAGTGCTTGATAAATATAAAGTGCAGCTCTGAAACACAGCTGCGCTGAACGCTCTGTGAAGAGTATATTGTTAGTGAGCTCTTATCTGTAGTTCCTAGTACTGATAGGAAGGTGTTGTGTTACGAGGCCATCAGCAGTCTCTACCCTGTGTGTACTGAATACTAACATACACTTAATTAAAATAATATCACACCTGCATCATCTTGAGCACACTAAAACAAGCCTGCGTCTGTTCACAGTGTACACTCTGTACCTGGAAAGCTTACGGGTTTCGTTACGTCTCGTTAACTTCACACATGACCGGTGTTTCTGAGTTTGTCGTGTGTTTGTCTTTTGCAGAGGATCTTCTCACAGCTAAAGCCAAACCGCCTTCTGAGAAAGAGTTTCTTGACGCTTTTCAGAAATTCAAATACAGCTTCGGTCTGTTGGTGAGTGGAAATGTGCAAAAAGAAACTGAAATGATGTTAACGCTATACAATAACTTTCCGTTTGTTCTAACTGCATTAGTTCACATCCACTATTTTGCATTTAATCATTTATTAGTTGTATTTTTAATTATTATACTTTAACAAATGTACTGCTCTTTGTTAGTTAATAGTAGTTCATGTAATGAAGTTAACTAATTAGCCTTATTGTCAACCAAACCAACCAAAAGTAATAATAATTATACATTTATTTATAGTTTATACTTGATATGATTTTCCAGGAAATGGCACTTATCTGTAAACATTACTTTATACATTTTTAGAAATTATTTATTTATAGTTCTTTTTCTGCTTATTATTATTAGTTATTTTTCATTATAAAATTGCTTACATCACCAAAACAAACAATAATATTAAACAAAAATATAAATAATTGTAAACACTATAATACTAATACTACTAATTATTATATATAATATTAAAAAAATTATAATAATTTATGCGTATATGGGTCAAAGACTAAAAGAAAATCTATTTAATTTAATTGCAATTTTGTTTTTTATGCAAAAAATTTTTTTACAGAAAACCCCCACTAAAATGCCATTGAGTGTAACAGTTTTGTCAGGCATATTTACCACAAAAAAATCTATTTCTGACGTATTAAATGACTAAATACTTTTACCTCAAATACTAATTAATTGTAATTTTACTGTTTTTTAAATTTGCCACTATCCTAGGTTTTTCCATTTTTCAGACAGATTTTTTTACTAATTTAAAACACAGTTAAATCCCCTTATTTTATATATTTTAATATGGATAAGTCAGAATAAGCATTGATTTTTACATACAGTGAATGACAATGTACCATTATTTCAAGCAAACAACATTTTACTCCTAAAAACACATATATAAACCTTTAAAAGTAGACGCTTTACTGCTTTTTGGACATAAAATCACTTTACATTTTACACCTATAATATATATATATATATGAATTATTATATCCGTAGCTATGATGCAGTTAAACTTTAAAATTATATTATTTTATCATACTAATATCTTCTTTTAATGGGTAAGATTATATAGTTATTTATTTTTTTATAAGTATAAATTTATAAATCACTGTTAATGTCAATTATTGCTATTATGAACTACTAAGCAGAGGGGCTTCATATATTCTCTCTCAGTTCTCCATGAGTGTATTGTTTGTTTTACAGGCAAGGTTAAAATTCGCCATCTCCAATCCGACCTCAGAGGAGCTCGTGCATCATGTCTTCAAACCGCTCGAAATGGTAAATGCATGTGCATTGATATATTTCTCCTGTGCAAACAGCCCAGCTTTAAGGCATTGTTTCAAGTGTTCCGTCAAATGTTTGCACACTATTGTGCAGAGAAAGGTCTAATACATCTGTTGAGCAGTAAAGAGCACTGGAATAATGCACCTTTATCTGTGTGTGTTTGTAGATGGTGAAGGCCACAGGAGGGCCTGGCTTCGCTGCATCCGTCTCCAGCCCGGCGATGACACAAGGAGCCGTGACTCTGCTACAGAACAACCTGACGGCACAGGAAAACGCTTTGTGGATCTCTTTAGGGCCCAACTGGACACAACATAGGTACGAACTGTCATTTTTGGAGTTGTGTTTCTTGAATATGTGCACATGCTGATGGTTTGTTACCTTTGTGTAGATCTGCTCTGAGGAGCCCCGTGGCCCCGTACACACTTGTGTTTCAGGACGGCTGGAAGCCCCTGGGGTCCGATGCCGCCGGCTGGGTCGATCCTGTGGAGCTAGAACACAGACAAGAGGCTGAGCTCTCAAAAGTAGAGGTAAAACATTCACTAGTGTTAGAAACAAGTCTCTTATAACCACCAAAGCTGCATCTATTTAATCACAAACAGACAAAAAAATTCAAACATCATATATAAAGCAAACAAAGCTTTTTTTTTTATTAAAAAAAATGTATTTGTATATGTCCATTATATGCATGAACATACAGTGGGTACGGAAAGTATTCAGACCCCCTTCAATTTTTTCCCTCATTAATGTACACACACCACCCCATATTAACATAAAAAACTTAATTTTTTGCTGATTTATTAAAAAAGAAAAACTGAAATATCACATGGTCCTGAGTATTATTACTCAGATTAATTTCTAGCTAGCCTATATTTTTTAAATATATGTGTTTGCGTAATACTGTGCATATTTATTATATATAAATACAAACATGTGCATGTATATATTCAGGAAAAATATGTTTTTTATATATTAAATATATATATAAAATATAAGAATTTGAATAAATAAATGTATCAATTTAAATATTTTCAAAATATATCCTATTTGTGTGTGTATTTATATACATATAATAATTATATACATATATATATATATATATACATATATCCTAAACAAAAACTTACTTGGATGCAATTAATCACGATTAATCTTTTGACTGCTCTAATAATTACAATTTTCCTAGCTGTTTTTCAGATGTGAACTCATCATGATGGATCTGTGTTTAATGATGTTCTTGCTGACATGTCTCTGTCTCTGTCACTCTCAGCTGACTCCGTCTCACACGTCTGAGCGTCACACTGCTCCTGTTCAGACTACAGACGAACCGTAAGTGTGATTCACATCTGAACATTCAATCACATCCTTTCAGACGTGTCAGTTTCAGCCACAGCTTTTTAATATTTAACAAATAACAAAAGACTAACTCGCACAAGTCTTTTCAATGTGTTGACTAGTTTCACTTCTCTGATAACGGTGCTGTTAAAGCCCTCATTGTGAGACTTCTTCAGTGATTCTCTCATTGTCTTTTCTTAAACCACACAGAGATTCTGTTCTTTCTATATCAGTAAACAAAGGTGTAAATGCATTCAAGTATTCTGTAAAGTTATTCAAATGCACGATCTGAGAAAACATCTCGTCCTCAGTGATGGCGGAGTTAAAGAACGCCTGTATCGATGCAGTTATGATTTTGTTGCCCGGAACAACAGTGAGCTGTCTGTACTTCAAGGAGAGACACTACAGGTGACACACACACACACACACACTCATCTACAGTAGCTATCAAAACAAAGACTACATTTAGAATTAATATTACAGTAAATGTACATTTTAGGATATTAATAATAATTATATATATATAAAGCATACATACATATACTTAAAAATACAATTATATATATTAAATATGTTGTATTAATATAATGCATTCATTTGTTTTGGAGTTATTTATATATGATATATGAAACAATAAATGAAAAATAATAAATAAAAATAATAAAAAGTTATAACAAAAATATATATATAATTTTTTTGTTATAATTTTTTTTTTTTAATTTATTATTTTATTATTATTATTACTTTATCAATTTGTTATTTACATGAAAGTTATTTGTATGAAATATAAACTATATAATTCATATGACATTGTATAAATGTATAAACTTATAAACTTTTTTAAAATATCCCCAAAATATTTTTTTTTTTTTTTAAATATATTGATATTGTCAGAGTTAGCTCACTTCTGGAGGCATATCTGCCTCAAACTAAAATAGTTAACTCACATCTATATTTGTGTATTTCTCTCCACACTCAGCCAAAAGAAAAACAAAAAGTCGTCTCACTAATATTTAAGTATTATATAAATGCAAACAAGCTATCTTTTCCTGTTATTTGTCTGTGGTCCAGGTGATTGAGTCATCCAAGCGCTGGTGGAAGTGTCGCAATAAGTTTAATGAAGTGGGCTTCGTGCCGTCTAACATCCTGGAGCCGGTCACACACATCGACAACCCTGTGCTTCATAAAACACCGAAGGTACAAACTCACATCAACAATCTAGCTCGAGAAGCTCTCTGTTCCTCTGCTTCATCTGACATTACACTCTCTGTGTCAGCCTCCTGCTGCTCCACCGATGTACAGCAGCCCGTCAGCCGTGACCTCTGACCCCAGCGCCTCTCGGCCTCGCAGCATGATCCTCGGATCACTTTCTGACGACACAGAGAAAGGTACAAACACAGCAGTGACTGACAGATCAATCTGATCTCACTGGTATAACAGCAGTTCCTGTGCAGATGAACACTTCTGATGAATTCTCTTGCTTTTCAAACAGTGTTGTTGTAGTTAACTAACAGTGAAACTTATATATGTATTTATATAAATGAGAAAAAACTAACTAAAGTAGCTGAAATGAAAAACATTTACTGGTGATAATGTATTAATCTATAAAACTATAATCTATAGTTTTTGTTAATATTTAGATTTTTGTTTACTTTCAGTTTTAGTTTATTTAGTTATAGCTATTTTACTTCCACTTCAAATAAATTCAGATGAAAAACATTGCTGAAAAAAGGGTTATTCATTCTTTTCTAAATGTACATATTTTTATGGTTTTGGCTTTAGTTAATATATATATTAATCCAGTTAAAACAATAAATTATGGAATAATTCAAACTCTTTTAAAAATAATAATAAATAATAACAAAATTAACATTCTCTTTTTTTTAATCTAAACCTTTCTGTTAATATTATTTTAGTATCACAAATATATATATATATGTTTTTATTTTATTATTATGTCTATATATTATTTAATAATTTGTATTTTCTATGTAAATTTTTTTAATATAAGTTTTGATATTTCTTTAGTTCCTAGAGGTGGACAGTCCAGGGGTCAGAAAGTAAAATTTACTCCAATCATAAACTCAAAAAAAGAAACTTAATTCTATTTCCTGACTGAAAAACTGCTAAATGAAACAAAATACGGAGGACTTTTACTTTCTCAAACTGAACCTTCCAGCTCTGCTTTTATGTAATAATAATATTCCAAACATTCCTAAAGACTAGGATATAATACTGTATGGATATAATACATAATGCTGTATGTTGTTCGTGGTCAGGTTTTGATCTTGATCTTGATCTGTCAGTGATGCAGGTGAACGACGAGCTGCTGCAGCGTTTGACGAGCGGGAAGAACCTGTCTCCTCGTCTGGTGATTCCTCGCTCAGCAGACACCTCCGCCCCGCTGGAATACAACTCTCCACCCGCTGAGGTGGAGAACTGGCTGAGAAAGAAAGGCTTCAGCGAACCGTGAGTCTCACACAGCTGCTAATAACAACACTCCACCTGTAACACCTGCTTTTATTTATATGTAACTATTCTACCAGAAACTATTATTACCATCACCATGATGCATTTTTATCTGTGGTCTGTGGTGCGTATATAACGGTGATAGCTGTGGTTGTTGATGTGTGTGCAGGACTGTTCAGTGTCTGCGGGTTCTGAACGGAGCTCAGCTGTTCTCTCTGAATAAAGAAGAGCTGCGAGCTGTTATTCCTGAAGAGGGCGCTAGAGTCTACAGTCAGCTGACCGTCCAGAGAGCCCAGATAGAGGTACATATCACACACAAACCACCTCCAAATATATCACACACTTGTCTGCTGCATGTAAAAGATTAATTCATTTTTATTTACTGCAAAAAAACTGAAAAAAAAAAAAAAAAAAAATCTAAAATCTAAAAATTTCTGAATTAGCTTTGCAGTATTTTCCCTACGCAAAATGTAAACATAAATCCTCAGAATAATTTTTGTTTATTTAAAAATACAGAGTTGTTTTATACATAATTAGAAGCATTTAATTTAAGGTTAAAACATACTAATTAGTGATAATTAATATTTTCAAATCCAAGCAGCTTAATGTAAATATAGTCAATATATTTATATATTTATATGTATAATAATATATATAGTCAATATATTTTTTTGTTATAGTCAAAGAAATTATTATTTAAAACTGTTTTAATTTTTTTAATTAGATTTTATTTTTTAAATTTTCCGTTTTCATTTTAATATTTAGTGTTCATTATCACATTATATGTATTTGTATATATCTCATGTCATATCTCATAAATAACTCCAAAAGAATTTTAAAACATACATAGCCTACATATACATAAAAATAAAACAATAATTGATATAAAATATTTAGTATTAAAATAATCTATTAATTTGTGTATTAATGAAATTAATATTTTTTCATATTTTGAATTAGATTTTATCTTTTATATTTTCCGTTTTAATTTGAGTTAAAATGTTATAATTTTGTTGTGTTTTTATTAGTTTACTAGTTGTTCTTTTATTACTGATAAAGTAAATATTAATTTTTAATTATTAGTTTTGCTATTCTAGTACTCCAACTCAACAAAAAGGATAAAACTGCTGACAGCTAGCAAAAATAATTTTGTAATTTAATATTGTATTGTATTTTATTTTAGTTAATATTTATCATACTTATATTAATTCATATACATTTATATATATATATATATATATATATACACACACACACACACACATATATATATTTTGACACAATCTGTATTGTTAAAGGTCACTTGAATTGAATAGCGTGTAAGCATTGTGTGAGGGACTAAGCTATCAGATGTCATATTTTAAAATACTGACAAATGATGAGAAGCTTCCCCATGTTATTATTTAAAAATAGCTGCCGTTGATAGAAACCCCGGATCACTCTGCAAAGAAGTGTTTTAACACTAAAGCATATGCATGGACACCCAGATTAATAATGTTAATATGCAACCTAATAAAACTAAGCACGCTCGTGTGTCTGTCTCTCAGGACGCTCGGAGAGCCACAGAGCTGGAGACGGTGATGGAGAAGCAGAAGATGAAAGTGGATTTAAAAATGGAGAGTGGAACTCTATGAAGATCTACTGAATGTGCACAAGTTCCCCCCTAACCTCTGTCTGTATCACACACATGCAAAACACCATTTAAGCTATTGTAACCTGTTTTGTTTTCCTTTCTTTCATTTTCCAGCATGAAATAAGAATGTAAATCTGCACAATGTTGTACAAATGTCTAAATCCTCTATGTAATATGGGTTAATATATTCTCAATAAATACATTTAATGCAAACTTTCTCCTCAAGAGGGCGCCAGACACCAGCTCTAAAAGCTCATTAGTACAACGATTTGATCCTGCAACCTTTGGGTAACCAGCCAGGCCTTCAGCTAGAGCTAAAATACACTCCAAGAAACATAAAACTTCAGCATGCACTTTGAGAAGACCACCAATAGCAACAGTGATGCTTGACTAAGTAATGATATTAATATAAATCACAAACTCAAGCATAATTGTGTAAAACATTTTAATGTTAGTTTTGTGGTTTTGGGACTTCAGTTGAAAATTCTAGCCAAAGCAAATGCTATTGCTCCATTGCTTGGTCAGCTAAACGACAAATTTACATTCACAGCTCCAAGAAAACACAAAAGCAAAACGACTTTAAGATAAGAAATTTACTCATGTAATAGAAGTCTTTAAATACATTCAGATGCTGGATATGGCGGGTGGCTAAAACTAAGATAGCAGTATACTTTTTTATAGACGTACATAGTAAATATACAATCTTCCTGCACTGAACACACACATGAAGATTTTATATGCTGTGTGTGTGTGCCAGGTGTGTGAGGGATATGTGTGTTTATATGTTTAATTAAACCAGCTGTGTGTGTTTTTGTGCGAGATTCAGCTAATTAAACCCATTTTATGATTTGACACACACTGAACCTGTACAAACATGAGACTGACGCTTTAGCCCCAAAAATCTCTACCGTACCTGAAAGAGAGCGATATTCAGGCTGCGATGAAACGCTTTGAACTCGGCTTCTCGAAGCTTCGTTTATTTGCGAATCCATTGTTTTTATATATTAAACGGTGGTTAAACATTTCATGAAATCATCCATTAGAAAACATGGTAAAGTTAGAAATAACAGCAGACAAATATTTTTGTATAGTTAATATAGTCTTTTCTTAAATAAAATAAATGAAATAAAACACATACTCATGAGATGTATTGGATTTGATAAAACTGAATATTATCGTGTAAAAATATCTGGATATGACAACAGTAAGGATATATAAATATACTCTTTTTATTTAAAATAAGAATGTTACATGAATGTATTTATGTGTTAAACACTGAATATTTAGAATTTTGAATATCTTGTTTTGCGTTGCTGATATCAATAGTGATACATTTTGGAATAAAAAACATTGTTATGCATTCAGACCCATTTCAGAACACGATGCATGAAATCAAGTTTGCGTAGCTGTCTTTACTTCATGTTCTTGCGGAGAGCGACATCCAGGCCTTCGCATAAAGTTTCTCCTCATATCCTGACTGTGAGACGCTCGCTGCACCTGTTCAAGATTTGTACTCAAACACTATAGCATGTGTGTGTGTGTGTCTCAATATCCAGACTGGATATTTCACGTGAGAGCAGGAAGATGACCTCTGACCTTTGATCTCTGCGGAGTTCGTGTTTCTGTTGAGTCCCTCAGGTTCTCACGGCCCCTGCAGGTGAACATCATTTCAAACACATTCCAGGATCCTGCACCTGCAGCGTGTGTGTGTGTGCGCGTGTCACTCAGCAGGCCGTGATAACGACACAAAGCCTCTTTGGATCCGGCCGCTCGCTCCGACACCAGTCACAGAGGAGATGATGAAAATTCCGTCACAACATCTTCTCTTTTCAGCCTCTCCTTCTGTTTTCCTCCGACACTGAGAGAAACGAGGGCGGAATAATGAGAAAAATACAAGCGGGATAACGTACGGGATTTTGGACGGCCATCTGACACGCTCCAGAAATGTTAATTCTAGCAGAACATCACAAACATTCCACTGGAACATCAGAAACATTCCAATGGAATATCGGCAACATTTTACTGGAAATACACTGTCTTCACCTCAACATTTTCCACCAAAACATCAAACATCATTGAAAAACTGCTTGTATTCCACATGAGAATTACCACATTGAATGTAAAGCCAAACCTAGCGCTCTAAATGACTAAATGAAAGCAAATTATTATTATTTTATAGAACAAATAAAACCTTTTAAATAATAATAAACACAAATGTATTTTTCTATATGAATGAGGACATAAAGTTTTTATATAAAATCATTTTTATATAAATAACAGTTAACCCAAACCCAAATGTTCAGTATGAAAACAACCAATTACTACAAATAATAAAACAAAAGATCATTTTAATAGACTGACACAAATTTTAAACTTTTTTTAACTGCTAATAAATTACACAATTAGTTTGGAAGTAACACAGATTTTAAAGTCTTGACGTAGAAAGAATGAAATTTGAAAAATAAATAAATAAAAATAACTATTATAGCACTCTTTCAATTAAGAACGTCCATGCAGTTGTCTACAAGGCTTTAGTTGACTTTTGAAGGCATTTTGCTCCCTTAACTATATAAGTAACCCCTCACACACACACACACTGGGTGGTCTGGACAATGAAGACAGTGTGTGTGCGAGTGCATCTTTGATCACTATGTGTGTGTGTGCGCGCGCACACGTTTAAAAAGTTTTAGGATCATCATCACTGAACTAAAAGTCTGCTTATTTTAAATTAGGCAAGAATTAAACCCAGACTCCACCTAACAAGACCACTGGGAATACAGGAGGAATGTGTGTGTGTGTGTGTGTGTGTCTGGCAGACTTGCCTCTTTTCTTGGCAAAGGAAATGAGGAGCTAAAAATTGATTTCATGCTGCAGAAAGAGCGCTGTAGAGAATGCTGAGAGCGGGAGAGAGCCACCTGACCGCGTGATGGATGGAGTGTATGTAGACAATGCCTTGCACATACGCGCTCGGGGTTTGAACGAGCTGTCTGCCGCTCTTAAAGCCTTTTGTTGCGCTTCTTCTGTCTGTCCTTCAGATTGTCCAGATTGTTTTCCCATAGCACCGTGGAAGCTCCGCCTCCTGGGCGCCATGGAGACGCGGCTTTGCATCCTCAGAAGACTCTGAACGCGCGGACGGAGCTTTGTGAGCGCATGAGAACGCCACGATAAATAACGCGCACGGGTCACGTGTGGACAATATAATCATCAGATTTACTTATTGATACACCTCCTCGGAGTTACTGTAAATAATTCATCGGTGAGTGCTATTTTAAAGAAAAAACGCAAAGTTTGTGTTCATAATCATTACTCAAAAACTCTCAGTCCTTTGAAATAACTTTCCTTTACGTCATACAAATAATACAAAATGAAAAACAAATAAAAAACTACAATACAATAAAAAAAATACATATTTTCTCTGTGAAAAACAATGCACCCTTTTCTATCTTCTGTGTTGGAACGTCTGTTTTTGTTTTGGTGTGACTCCGCCCACTGACTCAATTTAGCCAATAGTGGGGAAGTGAGCAAAAGTGGAACTCTTTTTTTGGTAAACTGTGCTTTAATACTAATAAATACAAATTCTACCAACACAATTTATGCTTTACACAACTTTCAAAGTATTTTGTATTCCCCAGTAGTTTTTTTAAGAATCTTGGTTGTTGTTTTAAACAAAAAAAATTAAGTAGCCACCCATTTTTTATTTTATTTATTTATTTTTTTTGTTACTTTCTTATGGAGCCCCTTAAGGGACCGATCATAACGCACCTATGGAACCATCAGTTGTCAAATGCTCTCACAGCTTTTTGATGTTATACACCGACCCCTGGCTGCACGCCGCTTCAAGTCGAACACACGATGTCTGTATGGGTGCCAACAAAAGCACGAAGCACAACGCAAATGCTTTGCAAGAGAACAACAGGGGCCTGTTCCATAAAACAAGTTTACCAAATAAGCCAGGTTTATGGCTGATAGTCTGACTTATTTTACAAATTAACTGGCAAATTAACTTAAAAAAATTATAAAAATACTTGTTTGCAAGTGGTTGGTAGGATATTTTGGCCAGTTGCAAGGAAGTTGCTATGATGTTGTAATGTGATCTTAAGGTGTTTTTTTTTAAAGGCAGTCCATTAAGCTAGGCAGTGCTAAAGCAGGTCTAGTTGCTAGGGCGTTGCTATGCAGTTGCTAAGCGTGCTAAGCTACTTTGCGGTTGTTAGGGTGTTCTTCATGGTTGCTAGAGCATGTCTGGCTACAGTGTTGCTATGTGGTTGGTAGGACATTCTGGGTGGTTGCTAGGGTGTTGCTATGCAGTTGCTAAGCTGCTCTGCGGTTGTTACAGTCTTCTGAGTGGTTGCTAGACATTTACTACAGCAGGTCTGGCTAGAGTGTTGCTATTTGGTTGGTGGAATATTCCAGCTAGTAGGCAGTTGCTACAGCAGGTCCAGTTGCTAGGGTGTTGCTATGCAGTTGCTAAGCTGCTCTGGGGTTGTTATGGTGTTCTGGATGGTTGCTAGGCAGGTGTTAGAGCAGGTCCAGTCGCTAGGGTGTTGCTATGCCGTTGCTAAGCTGCTCAGCGGTTGTTAGGGTGTTCTGGGTGATTGCTAGGGAGTTGCTAGAGTAGGTCTAGAAAACAGAGCAAAGTTGAACCGTAACCAAAGTCTCTTCAGCTTTGTTTCATATCTTGGCTCTAGTGTGTTTACTCTTTTTGGCAGAATGAAATGCTCTCCATCAGGTTGGAAAGAAGCTTAGGTTCTTCTGCAGATGCTCAGTTGGACTGAACTCTGCGCCGGGACATTAATCTTTCGGTTTGGAGTCATTCTCGCGTCAGTTTTATTTCATGTTATAGGTCATTGTCATGTCGAAAGATCCAGTCCCATGAAGGGCATGTTACAGTGCCACTCGTTCTCCTTCTGTTCTAATGAGTTTTCCAGCACTCTCCTCCGGGCCTGCTGCGGTCTCCGAACGCCAAACATTGTGCTAAACATTCACAATCAAATCTGGTCTTATCACAGTGTAGAACCTTCCTCTAAACTGTCCAGAGAGCGTTTTACGTGCATTTGTGCTGAACACCGGCTGAGATTTGATACGAGTTTGTTTGAAGAAATTCCTTCTAACGTGCTGAGCAAATTGAAAAAAGAAGACATGGAAGGTTCTGGAATTGCCAAGTAAAATCCCAGACGCTGTGGGGGAACTAAGGCAGGCAGAACACGCGAGGAGACCTCCAGCACAACACAGCACTTCAAAGTCACACACAACGCACAGCGCATCTCTGAGAAACACACACACCGTATAAAAAGCTTTAATTCGAAGCACCTGTGAGCTGTTTAATCGCTCATTGCAAGACTCTCCTTTACACCAGCATGAAGCATGTACGTTATATTTGATTTTTAAGAAACACTCCAGTTTAAATAAAACCTGATAATGTTGACTCATGCAATAAAATAAAATGAATAAACAATAAAACACTTGCCATGACAATCTGTGGAGCAAATGCACAAGAAGGTTTAAACATGGGCCTTTTATTTTAAATAAGTCTATTTTTTTATATTAAATAGTGCTGTCAAATGATTAGTCACAATTAATCACATCCAGAATAAAAGTTTTTGTTTACAAATAATATACATATAAAAACACACACACACACACACACAGTTTATATTTAAAAAAATATTTACTTGTATATATTTATATAATTTATATTATGTGAATATTTTATTTGAACAAAAATTTATCTTGGATGTGATTAATAATGATTTATTACAATTATTGTTTTCACAGGAGAAATATGAACTAATACTAATAGTATCACAAATAGTATCTATAGAACAATTTTTGTAGGTGTAATAACTTCAGACAATGTGTCTAAATCAAATGTGTGCATTCCAAAGGATTTGTGAATCTGCTCTGAAGTTTAGATCTAAAGAATGATTTGTATCCCATCATTTCAGATCAGGACTTCAAAGCATGGAAATTCGCAAAATGATTTAAAAAACAATAAAAAGTTCCAACCTATATGTTTCACAATCTCCATGCGCAATCCAGTTGGAGCAATTCGAAGCCATTTTGTGATGCAATGGTTTAACTATGAAAAGCTCAGAGATGAATCAATATTATAAACAGGATTTTTTAAAGTAGAATTTGAAGCAAGTAGGAATATTTGTTCTAAGCTGATGCTCCACTTGTGATGGTGTTCAAGCTACACGTGTGAGATGTGGTTTCAAGGGTCCTCGGGTCTCTTTCACTAAACGTGTTGAGGTGATTAGAGTGAACACTGTGTCTCTCTTCACCAACTAATGAGATACGCAAACTTGGGAATTGTTTTTAGGATGAGAGAGACTAAATTTCTAATTGTAGAAGCTCAGCGTTAGTGTGTGTGTGCTTCGGTAATCCTCAAGATGTGCTTTAATTGATACGTGTTGAAATAAAGGATGAAGTTTTCACTTTAAACCCAGTAACTTGAGAGAGAGAGAGAGAGAGAGAGAGAGTGTGTGTGTTAGTATGTGTGGAGATTCTTGTACCACAAACCAAAAGACTGTCTGTGTGTAATGACAGAGGTTAAAAAGAAGCAATCATGTTTAAGGGACGGTTCACCCAAAAATAAAGACTTACTGTTAATTTACTCACCCTCAGGTCATCCAAGATGCAGTTGACTTTCTTCTTTAAGCAACAAAAAGGATTTTTAAGTAAAACTGTGGTTATTCTTAAAATGCCAGTAAGTGACTTTTATCACTTTGCGAGGCACAAATCACAAAATGAATACCTGTGGCCTCTGACGAAGTCTTCTGAAGTGAAAAAATCAACTGAACATTATTTACAACTACACTACCTTTAATTTAGAGCCTCTCAAACGGTCCGGAGAGATGAATGAATCATTCTTCTGAACCTGTTCTGAAAGGTCTGAATTCAGTTCAAGGCTCAAGCTGCACAAATCTACAAGTTACTCAATCAAAACTTGCATTCGTGACCGGAAATGAGCCAAAATAGTGGCATAGCTCATCCTATGATGAATGATCACCTAAACAAACTGGTGAATAGATTATTAAAATGAACTGCCCAAATAAACCAGTTTTTGTGGAAAATAATCATATTTCCCTGTTTGCCGCAGCAAATATGCTGTAAATATGTTACATTTCTTGCACAAATTGATTGTTTCACTTCATAAGAACTCGGACACAGGTATTCATTTTGTGTAATCTGTATGTGCTTTTATTTGACTCTCAAAGTGATGGTAGCTGCTGAATTTTATGAATCACCAAGGTTTTAGCTAAAAAAATCCCCCTTACATACCCCCGTAAATAGATTTTATTTTGCGGGGAACTGTCCCTTTAAAAGATAAAAACCTTAAAAATACTTGAGTGGAAATTTGCTCCCGTCGTCTTAACGCTACAGAGCTTTGTGTTCTTTTCCAACTCCAGCAAACTCAGACTAATGAATTTACTGAGATGATGTTACAGCACTTTGAGGGGCTATTTCACCTTAAATGCTTGGCTTTTAGCAGACGCTTTGTATCTTAAATGACCTACAGTACGCTAATTGCAGGTTCTGTCCCTCTGGAGCAGCCTGGAGTTAAATGTCCTGCTGAAGGGTACAATGGTGACAGAGAACGATTGTAATCTATGTTACTCTGCAGGTCCTGGGTCGCCCCTGTATACTTGGACGTGAAACCGCAACCTTTGTGTTTGCAGCCCAGATCCTGAACTTGGCACACATATACTGTACACTCTTCAAAAGAAAGGCTTTGAGTAGATTTGCATTTCCTCAAGGAAATAGCTGCATGCAGGGTAGAAAAAGGACAGTGTTGAAGTTTTAGGCTTTGGTTCTGCGTGAATGAAATGACAGCATCAGAGCAACCTCTGGCCTGAAACGTGCCCAAGAATAAATGCCAATGTTTTGCAAAATTTATGCATCAGCACTGCACATCCCCATATTTGTGTAAGGCATGTTTCTGAACTAGTTATATAAAAGTATTTTAAAAAATAAACATCATAATGAGCATAATCAAACTGAGGATAAATAAATAAATAAACCTATATGCCAAAACATCTGAGCATTATTAAAACATAT
This sequence comes from Enteromius thamalakanensis, assembly GCA_032357475.1. Lineage (NCBI taxonomy): Eukaryota > Metazoa > Chordata > Actinopteri > Cypriniformes > Cyprinidae > Enteromius > Enteromius thamalakanensis. Next base: position 3,371,039 of record JAUCMT010000056.1, read on the forward strand.
TTTTAATCTTCTAAATAAATGGATTTATAAATGGATAAAGAACACTTATTTTTAAGAGTTTAGCATTCTTGCGAAGCTTACAGATCCTTAACGAGCTCTTTCGAGTCATTAATTAGTCATCAGCTGGTTGCTGAAACACACAGGAAGTGTCAGATGAGTTTCCTCTCTGCTGGTGTTAAGCCAGAGCGGTGTGTGTGTTTGTGTTGTATGAGCGCTCTGCCAATCTAAGCAGACTCATTCTCTAAGATCAACAGCACAAACACCTGAGAAAACACAGTAATAGCACCTAAATTCTCCAAACTCCCCGTACGCTCTCGTGTATAAATATTAAGAAACGTCAGTGTAATGTATACAGTCCGACAGAAACCTGCGAGTGTTTATATACATTTGAACCTGTATATGATTAAACTGCTCGTTCTGTGTGTGCACGTGCCAGAAGCGACTCGTGTCACCAACGTGTCCCCACTGCACCTTCAACATCAAAACTATTCTTAACGTGGCCAAATAATGTCTTAGATCTGATTTAAATTCGTCAAAACAACACCGAAGACGGTAGCATAAGCAGATCTTAAGTTCGAGAGTATTTAACCATAACTCATATTTGTTTTCTCCATCTTTATGCAGCGCAGTTCTTTCTAATGGAATCCGCAAGCTTCGTTTCTTTCTCACATGTGCTTTTTATTATTCTACATCTGCTTTGACCCTGCAAACCATGTCGGAAAGTTACCAAAAATCACTCACTCTGGTTTTAGAGAACATACACATGAACAAACACACAAGCTCAGAGTTGTAGAATGTGAATCTCTTCTTTCTCGTGGTTCTTTATATGATTCGCTTTGGACTGGTTACTTGGGAAGGACAGAAATCATCGGAAATCAAAGCTATGTGCACAATTCAGAACTAAATTAAACTGATGAATTGGAATGAGAAGGAATTTACTGAATTGTAATACACCCAAATGCAACATAATCTAGGTTGAATGCAGTGTCACTTTAAATAAAAGCATCTGCCAATCTGCTATTAGATGCAACAAACATCAATCAAAAAGTCACAACCAATCAGAAGAGAGTGTGGGCGGAGCTTCTTCAGCACTCGCAACCAAGTGGGTAAGTACATAATAAATATAAAACCATTAATAAAAGACATATGCCTAGTGAGTGACAGATCCAGATTTTGTTATCGAATACACTTTATATAGAGTGCACAGTTTAAAAAAATCACATATTGTTTACATTTTATAGGATCTGTGGTAAAAGATACATTGTCGTTTAAAAGTATGTTCTACTCACATTAGACTCGTTCACATTAGAATTGTGGCGTCGCATAGATTAGACAAGGTTAACTAAAGTAATACAGAGCAACTGATAAACACCAGGGCGAAGTCATCAACTAATAATTTATTTGTATATTTGATTAATTCAGTGGTCATTGCAGTTACAGAGACAGCAAATCAAACAGGTGATGAGAGGGAGAGACACTCTCCCTGTACGTTAGAAGAAGAATATTCCTCATGTGGAAACACATAAAGTTCATCAAACTGCACATTTACTCGTGTACGTGTTCACACACACACTTCACATTCAGACTAATGGCTGTGAACACACACAAACAAATGCTCATTCATACACAGATATGTAAAAATATACAGTTGTGTGCAAATGAACCATATTTCTGCTCATTTTCGAGCTGTTTATTTGCTGCATTTCTTCAAAGATAATTTCGCACATGCTCAGTTGGGATGCCAATGCCAGACTGAATCACCCGAACATGAATTGTGGGAACGGTGCCCAAACGTTTGCGCACAACTATAAACACAAATACATTCGCACAAGCAGTCACAGAGAGAGCCACCTTCTGCACGTCTGCCGATTCCCTTTCAGAAACGCAATTCAGTCTTTCTATAATTGTTCATTAACTTAATGACATCAGGGGTCATTAAAACCGGTAATCTGCGCCGGGAAAGCTTTCATATGTTTACAGTCTCTCATCCAAACCACTTCCAGAAGTCAAAGGAAAATGGAAATTGCTGTGGAAATGACATTTCCTTCGTCAAGGCATCTCTGCGATCTAGGCTACGTTCAGGATGGCATACTAGTTAGCTTTTGGTATGCCTGTTTCGTCCCTCGGGTTAGTCAAGTCTGCTTGCATTATTCTGATTTCTCACTTTGGATAAAAAAAACAAAACAAAACACACATATACAGCATTCTGTACAGTATGCAACCTTAAGCATTTAGTATGCACACAGTAGGGCACTACATTCTCACATGACCTCATTATGGGAAGGGTGTCCTGTCATCATCTTGGTTGTTCTGCATTTTTAACCCAGTTTTGTGCAGAATGTCTGTTGTATTAATTCCTGTGCACTTGCAAATGGAAGGGCGGGTGGATGGCATTGCATTGTGGGATACAGTGTTACACGCAAAGGACTTGGCAGTGTAATATTATCACTGCTGATTTTAGTATAAACGAGGAATAATATTATAGTTCGCTAATAGTATTCCAATCTGTAGCTATCCCTAGTGAAAAGAACTTTTATTGAGTGGAATTAAAAATAGTACCTAAAATGTGTGTGTACTGATTTATTTGTCCCGTCACTGGCATCATGGTGTGTGGGAGAGATTACCATTGTGAATCATTTTAACACTACTTCAGTTAGCTATCCTGTTAGTTTAACATTGGCATAACAAGACTAGTTATAGCATAAACTCACAGAGACTATAAACATAAAATACTAAAACAAAAACTGTTACAATAAACATTCATTTATTCATTCATCTCTTTTAGAAAACGAGAATTATTTGTTGCATGGCTGTTTACTTCTTAATGCAGCAAAGACAGTAAAACTAACCTTTTGTACTGAAATGTACCTCAGTGTGTTTATAGTGAGTATGAATTTATCTCTAAGTATTCCTGTGATTTTTCTTCATTTCTCTGTAGTATTACTGACACAAGAGACAATACCGTTCTGTACAATGCAGATACATTGAGGTCCGAAAGTTTGAAAGACTCAAATCTGGCATTTTTATTTAATGCTAGAAATAAACAAAGCAGTTGTAGGATTTAAAAAAAAAAAAAAAAAGCAAAAGTTGGGATGCAAAATCTTTAAGAGATATTCCACATATCATTAAAGTCTGAAAATGTTCAATGCAAACTAATGCATTTGTAATTAAAAGTAAAAAAAACAAAAAAAAATGTTTATGTGTGTTCTCATAGTAAGAAGAATACACGTCATTATTCTCGTCTTTGTCTTGTCTTTTAAAACGGTCAGACGGCAGATAAAAACCGAGACATTCAGTAGTAGTAGAGGAGAGAGAGAAACAATAGGACAGAGCATTAGCCCTGAAACGTGCTCCACACAAGCATGCAAACACACTTAAACTCACATGGCGTTATGCAATTTATGAAGTTATTCTCACTGCGGCCACTAGGGGAGCTATGATGCTTTAGCATAAGCACACACTGCACAACTTTTGCCCAGGTTTTGGGCCAATATACAATCTGAGCTGATCTGAGTTGATAATATTTCATAACAGAAAATCAGAGACTTATGTCACTCCAAATTTTTAGCTTCAGGAGATGAACATATTTGAGTTTAAGGCGAGTATAAACACTATGGGCAGGTTTCCCGGATAGGGATTAGATTAAGCCAGGACTAGACCTTTGCTTATTCAGGGCATTTAAGAGTTTTTAGAAACATGTCTTACAAAAATGCATTCTCTGTGAGCATTTTAAGACCAAACAATGGCAATGATGTATTTTAAGATATCTCAGTGCAAGCCTTTTGTCTTAATTTTAATCTTAGGACTAGCCTAGTTCAAGAAACTGCCCCATATCATGTAGTGTATTCAATCTTAAGATACATAATGTTAGTTAAACTGTTGATATTTGTATTTCTAGTGACCTGAACATGACTGGTAAACTGGTGAAGTTGTGAAAATCCTCTCATCATTGAGTCACCCTCAAGTCGTTCAAACCTTTCTTCTGTGGGAAAGAAAGAAGACATTTTGAAGAATGTTGGCAAGAGTCGGTACCTAAACCATTATGGTTCCCATTGACTTACATTGCAATGTTCGCTCATCCAATAGAACTCAATGGGAACCATAACTGTTTGCTTACCAACATCCTTAAAAATGTCTTCTCAGGCGAAATATATGTATACAGGTCTGGAAAGATGAGGATTTTTGCTTCTTGAGTGAACTATCCCTCTAAAAAGGACACCAAAATTGTTGTTGGCTGTGCAGAAAAAACAAAACTTTTTGCTTACATAATATATATTTGTGTAGTGTGTATATTGATTATGCATATATAAATACAAACACATGCATGTATATAGTTACGAACATTTTTGTTTATATTTTAAATGTATATAATATAAATACAAATTTAAATCCATGCCAATATTTTCAAAATATGTACTGTATGTGTGTATAAATATGAACAGTACACACAGATATATTATGTAAACAAAAACTTGTATTTTTGTTGTAATTAATCATGATCAATCGTTTGACAGCAATAAAGCCATACAAAGCTTTTAAAAATTCAATATTAACTCACAATCTTCTCTCATTTAATTCCGTCTCTAAATGCATTACCCTGACAGTGCTTTTTTATCATCGTGTGGAGCTTAACGGCCTGTTTTTATATGGAAAAGAGGGAAATTCTGCGTTCCACAGAATAGAATAACACACTATGGGTTTGGAACAACATGAGAGCGAGTAAAATGATGACAAAATATTCATTTTGGTTGAATTTTTGGGTGAACTGTCCCTTTAATGACAGACGTTTGTTCCTGCCACAGTAACTGAAAAAAGCATGTTAAAAATGCACGAAACCATGTTTTCCAAGCATTCGTGCATTTGCATACTTGCGCCGAGTACGTTTCTATCTGCTCTATTCTGCTTAAGATCCTTCACCATCAAGCACACACATCCACACGTACGACACACAACCCACAGATACGAGCGCGCTTAATAAACTCTTCAAAGTGAAATGATCCAGGCCGACGATGATGAAGATTTCGAGGTTTTCAGAACTGAAGCAAGCAGCATGTGGTGTGACCATCTGATGAAGGCCACAAAGAAGAGAAGAACCGAACCAGATGCGGACAGAATCGTTCCCCTGATTTTGTAATTTGAGGATGTATTTCATATTTGATTGATTAAATTGTGGCTAGGGGAGGTAATAGAATCAGTCCGTGTGCAGCTCAGTCAAACTGCAGTGTGTGTGTGTGTGTGAGATTTAGTGGCGTGTGATTAGAAACAGTCTTTTTAACGGTCCCTTTAGAAGGCTGACCAACAGGACGACATCAAATAACGCACTGGAAACGACGATACGTCCCGCGCACGCTGGACAGTGGTCAATAATAAAGAGTTCCCTGCCATCCCATCATGCTTTGCCGCACTTGCCTTTCTTCTCTTTGCGCTGGAATTTGCGCAGTCGTCGAGTCCAAATGTCCCTCCACTGAATGACCAGGCTGTTTTTGTCGGCCAGCAGTCCCGGGCGCTCGGGGCTCGCAGGGCCCTCGCTCGTGCCCAGGATGAGGAAGCGCTTGCCCATGTGTATCCGCGGACATTTGCAGGCCAGATCCTTCATATGGACCCACAGCACGTGATCGCCTCTCTTCAGCGGCTCTCCGCGGCTCTTGTACACGGACACCAGGCTGACGGCAAATTTGGCATAGTCTCCCACCGTCTCCATGTCCAACACACTGACCTGGACAGCTACACACACACAGATGATGTTACACCAAATACAATTAATGCTTGATTTGACATTACATCACAACAAATGCTTCTTGAATATAAACCTACTAAAAGGAAAGAACCGAATGAAAATAAAGGAACTGTACCATAGTCCTTTTTGCAGTATTTCTTCATGTTTATCTTGAGATTTCCCTTCAGTGGTTTACAGTATGAGTCACAATCTGAAAACACAGAAGTCCATAAATTAAAATGTTATTAGAATGAAAATGCATTGTGAATGAAGTGTTTTATATTAACACATGTCAAAATAGCTAAACCATAAACTCAGCTTTGAATAGTTATCCATCTATCTGTTCATCCATCTGTTCATCTCTCCATCCACCCATTCATCCATCCATTTATCTATATGTTCATCCTTCCATCAATCTATATGTTCATCCATCTGTTCATCTATCCATCCATCTATCTATCCATCTATCTATCCATCCATCCATCTGTTCATCCATTCATCCATCTATTTGTTCATCCTTCTGTTCATCTGTCCATTCATTCATCTGTTCCTACATCTGTCCATCCATCCATCCATCAATCTGTTCATCTGTCCATCCATCTATCTGTTCATCCGTCTGTTCATCCATCCATCCATCCATTCATTCATCCATCCATCCATCTATCTGTTAATCCGTCTGTTCATCTGTCCATCCATTCATTCATCCATCTATCTATCTATTCATCTGTTCATCCATCCATCAATCCATCTGTTTATCTGTCAATTCATTCATCTGTTCCCACATCTATCCATCCATCCATTCATCTGTTCATTTGTCCATCCATCTATCTGTTCATCGATCAATCCATTTGTCCATCCATTCATCCATCCATCTATCTGTTCATCCATTCATCTGTTTATCTGTCCATCTATCTGTTCATCCATCAATCCATTTGTCCATCCATTCATCCATCCATCTATCTGTTCATCCATTCATCTGTTTATCTGTCCATCCATCTGTTCATCCATCAATCCATCTGTCCATCCATTCATCCATCTATCTGTTCACCCATTCATCTGTTCATTTGTCCATCCATCTATCTGTTCGTCCATCAATCCATCTGCCCATACATTCATCCATCCATCCATCTATCTGTTCATCCATCCACCAATACATCCATCCATCTGTTCATCCATTCATCTGTTCATTTGTGCATCTATCTATCTGTTCATCCATCAATCCATCTGTCCATACATTAATCCATCCATCTATTTGTTCATCAATTCATCTGTTCATCTGTACATCCATCTGTCTGTTTATCCATCAGTCCATCTGTCCATCCATTCATCCATCTATCTGTTCATCCATTCATCTGTCTGTTCATCCATCTGTCCATCCATTCATCCATCTATTTGTTCATTATCAATCCATCTGTCCATGTCCATCCATTCATCCATCTATCTGTTCATCCATTCATCTGTCTGTTCATCCATCTGTCCATCCATTCATCCATCT
>JAUCMT010000056.1:3378349-3418722 GCA_032357475.1 Enteromius thamalakanensis
CCATCTATCTGTTCATCTGTCCATCCATCTGTCTGTTCATCCATCTGTCCATCCATTCATCCATCTATCTGTTCATCTGTCCATCCATCTGTCTGTTCATCCATCTGTCCATCCATTCATCCATCTATCTGTTCATCCATCATTCTGTTAATCCATCAATCCGTCCATTCATTCATCCATCCATCTGTTCATCCATCTATCTGTTCATCCATGCATCTGTTCATCTATTCATCTGTCCATCTACCCATCTCTGTTCATCCATCTGTTCATCCATCTATCTAAAAAAAAGCTGGTGAACTAGCAAGCAACTAGTAATTAGCAAAGTTGGTTTACCACGGACGACTTGCTGGTTAAGTGAGTTAGAAAGCCTTTCCTGGTATTTTCAGAAGGGTATTGTGAGTATTTTAGAGTGCTTGCAATAGTTGGCATGACTTAAGTGTGTGTGTGGCGCTCATGTGGCACTGTGTGAAGTGTTCACTGACCCAGAAGAGCTGTTGAAAACACACACAATTCCTTCACTTCTCTGCTTTCACACACACCTCAGATTCACTTTCACTCGTGACAAGGACAGATTGTGAGTTCTCCGCCCCTTTCCAGCAGTGATGCAGAGCGAAACGCCACACAAAAGTGAGCGCTACTTCCTCTGTCAGTCTGTCTCTAAACTCTGTCCTGAATGTGTGTATGTGTGTGTGCACTAACCTGCAGGCTCCTCTGTAGTGCTGATCACAGCCGTCGGCTTTATAACAGGGATTTCTGAAAGACACAAATAGGATGACGTCAGTGTGCATTCCTGTAGATCTGACACTAACGGTCATGAGACTGATACAGTGTAAGTCACTTGGATAAAACCGTCCACCAAATACATGAACCCAAATCCTTAAGTGTTTGATTGGCAGAGTGTGATAAACACAACCGCTAACTTACTATGTGTGATAGCTAACCATATGATCAGCTAGCAAAATCAAAATTTTAGTTTAATTTTGATTAAGGTTCTCCACATATATCAGTGTCCCAACCAGACATGATGCATTGAGTTTCCAGACGAAGCTGCTCAACCAATCAGAAAATATCTGATTGTGGATTTCACTTAAGATAAGGATTCCCAAAATTGAAGTGCATACTTGTCTATGGTTTGAGGACTCTCTCTCTCTCTCTCTCTCTCTCTCTCTCTCTCTATATATATATATATATTATAACATTGGTAAAGTTGTTATAAAAAAGATCAAATAAATTATTAAATAAAGTAAATATATTTACAAAGAATTCACATTTGCTTCATGTCTCATGTCTAAACATTAACTGAAATAAAAAAAAAAGGTGTTTTATTTCAGGAAGTCGCAAAGCAAAAGTTTAACTAAAATAACTAAAAATGACTAAAATTACACATATTGAAATTCAATTAAGTTGACTAAAATTAAAATAAAATGAAAACAAAATCTAAAAAATACCAACTAAATATAAAAGCATGCGATTCTAAATAAAAAAAACTATAACACTGTGACAGAATTGTACATCATGACTTCATGATTCATAAAAATAACACATAATTTTTTTTTGTAATGCAAAACTTTTCTGTCAGGTTTTGGTGTCGTTTTAGGTCAGTATTAGTCATTGTTTTCTTTATAAACAATACAGCACATCTTCATGTAGACAGATGACGTGTGTCACTCACTAATGCACGGAGCCACAGGCGATCGGCTCTGCTGATAGCCTTTAGCACAGCGGTTGCATGTGATGCCAGTCACCCCGTCTTTACACGGGCACTGACCCGTTGTCTGGTTACACGTTTTACCTGCAGCTCCCACCGGATGGCAGTCACATGCTGGAGAGGAGAGAGAGAGAGAGAGAGAGAGAGAGAGAGAGAGAGAGAGAGAAAGAGAGAGAGAGAGAGAGAGAGAGAGATGATCAGCTCTGACACAGGGGCAGAAGGGAAGTCCAAATAATGGCCTTAGTCCCCGTCTGGACCCATAAACATTGCCATGACACTCAATCTGTTACACACACTTCCCGTAACCACACACACACACACGCACACCGAGACTGCTATATCTCATTTAAAGTCATATGGCTTAATATTATATTAAATTAGGGGCTGTGTTACAGGAATTACACATAGTAACCGAAGTCTCCCACAACAACAAACAAAGAGTCACAGCATGGAAAACAGGTTTCATGTTCTGCGTGACATACCCCAACACTCACAACATTATACTGAAACTACAATAACAGCTCCTTCAGAAATCATCATGTTAGGACGCTAAGACCAAGAGCTACTACAAGATGCATATATAATTATTGTTTAATGTGACTATTTTCCATGTTTTATGATAAAAGCTAAGTTATCCAAACTGTGACATGACAAAACAGTATGGAAATCATATAGTGACAAATAAAATTATTATTATTATAAAAGTTATTCTTAATATAATAAATGAATGTGCAAATGAACTCGATGTAGATCCAAGTTCACTTCCAAGATGGTGTGAATCCAAAAAAACACTTAAAAAAGTTTTAGGCGTGCTTAATGTCATACTTTATAAATAATGTCATACTTATACACCAGTGATGCACCATAACACATCTTTTGTTAGTATTTATTTTATAATTTGCTGTTTTAATTTTAGTGAAGGTTGTGGTAGTTTTAAAATTACATTTTTATTTCAGTTTCAGTTCTTTTAGTTAAACTAAATTAAAATGAGAAATGTTGAAAACAAAAAAGAGATAAATAAATAAAGATCAAACATATATTTATTTTTATATTATATTTAATTTGGGGCAAAAAAGTTTTTTTTTTTTTTATAAAATGTATTTTTTGTGTATTAGTGTTGACTATAGTGTTTGAGCATGTGTCTACATGTGTAAGTGCACTGATGCAAAAACACACACACACACACACACATAGAAAGAAAGATAAGGTCTGAACAGCTGTGGCAGCTGCAGGTGAAGCTGGACGCTCTAGAAATCAAGCTGTGACTTTATTTGTGTGTGTGTGTGTGTGTGTGTGTGTGTGAGGAATTTAAGGAATTCTCAGGTGCTGTATCACAGTAACACTGATAAGAGTCTCAGCGCTCAACATGGGCGTTATCAAATTAACTCTGACAGCACAACAAAAGAGTTCCTGATTGACACACATACACACTTTCATTCAGTATTAATACTAATGTCATACCAAAGAGGTCCAAGAGGCCACAAATGCTCTTGTGCTCCTCGTTACCAGCACACTCAACCAGATTCTATTGGGTTCATTTCAAACCAGCAGAGAGCAGCAGAAACAACTAGACTTTTAAATGATTAAGCAAACGACAGATGCTTGTGACACTAAAGTGATCTCCATTTGAATTTTTCTGAACTCTTTTAATGTTAGTAATTAAATTTTACTTTTAGAATTTAACAATTTAATAAAAATGAACAGAAATGTTTTATTTCTTCTGGATTACGGTTTAATGTTAGTAATTATATTTTAGTGTAACAATGCAACAATGGTATAAAAGGGGGCTCAGAAATCTATTTTTATAATGTTTTGTGTTTTAAATGTAGATGAGTTTAAACTTTTAACAAACAAAAAGAATGTCTAATCAATTTAATTCCATTTTTGCAGCATCCATGTAAAATCTTTTATTTTTACAGAACTAAATATTTCTCCAAATATTTCTGATTTAACACTACTTTTTTTTCATCAAAAATTGTTTTCATTTTATTTTGGTCAAACTCTGAAAAAAATTGTATGAAGGCTTTTGAGTCTGTGTGTATATGACAAACTACGCTGCACAAACTCAGAAATATAGCTTTCATATTTTAATAGCAGTCTTTTGAGCTATAATATTCCCATAAACGAGTCCATATTTCAGTTTGTTTAAATTTACAGCCCTACTTCTGATTTATTGATCCAAACTTTGCCAAATTCCGTGACATTTTGTGCTATATTGTAAATTCCATTTTTATGACCGGATTCCGTTATTCCATCCTCGTTTTCCACATCCCTGAATCCATAAGGCTCTATACCACTAATAATGATATTTAAAAAAAAACACTTTATCACTGTTAAATATTGCACCTTATCACTGATCCAGGTGCATAAATTTCCACTCTTGGCACAGAAATGTCATATTTTTCCAGCAGCCACAGATTGATAGTTTTGTAGGAAGCAGACGTTTTACGCCGCTTGCAATTTAACTTAAAGAAACCCCTCTCCTTATGGACTGACTTTTCCTTCCAGAAATTCTCGACTTACAAGACATCCTTTATCCAAACACTTCAATTTTTCTCAAACTCTGATGTGTGTTTGCTTTGGCCGGACCGACGGCGGCAGATATACGAGCTTCATGTACAGCCTGCTCCCAGCGCACACCGGGCCTGGGCTGCTTTTATTCAACTCTATTCTATTTTTAGATTTTAATTTATATATATATGTGTGTTTGTGTGAGCTACTGTTTCTATGTGGAAGCTTTCAAGCTGGAAAACACAGTGCATAAAGCATAAATACGTTAACATTAAACAGTAAACCATAAAAATGACTTCGTAACGGTCAGAACATAAAGCCAAGCGACTCTTATGTAACAGAGTATGCTATAAACACATACTGCTTGCAGTTTTCAAGGTCCAAAATTAAAAAACCCTGTTATCTTTGAAATATTTATGCTTCATGCTTCTCTGATATCAGGTCAAATAACTTGCATGTAAACAAATAAAATATCTGATATTGTTTTATGATGATCATTTTATTATACTATGCATTATTATACTATAATTCCATATTATAAATATTTTTGTATTTTAAATTTTACAATTGTTATGATTCAGTTCATTATTGCACCTTTCATAAACTCATGAGCCCACCAGCTGAACAGATCTGCCCCAAAATAATACATAAAAGTACTTATTATGCAAAAATCGCCATGTTGCTCAATACCATCATTTATAGAGGCTTGTGGAAGTACTTTAAACAGCTGTAAGTGATTTTTTGGAACACAACACATAACATGTCATTGTTAGTTGACAGATGTCCTCAGAAATCACACTTGAATTTCAAAGTTTTTCGAATTATTTGTATACTTGTCTCTGTGGCAGCTCTCGGTTCTGTAAACAGCAAAAAAATGACTTGACAGCGGGGCCTTTACACATGTTAACCAATAAAAAACACTGTCCTGTTTATTTAAGCGGTCTTAAACTGTTTGGGACGGCACTTCCTGTTTTTATAACGGAAGGGAAAATCTGTTTGGAAAGAGTGATAAATAGTGTAATTCGACATGTTGCCACTAGGGGCACTGAATGACAGCTGAGGACGAATTCTTGCAAACTTTTTGAAGCAATTCGACACAATTTTGACTCACTGGATTTTAGAGGTGAGGGAATAAAAACAAAAATCGCTTTTTGAAGATAAATACTTTTTGGACAATTTCGCCACAGAATAAAAGATAATAAAAAGGCGACTTTATTGACAGCTCACAATTCTGACTTTTTTATATAAACTCGCAATTTAGAGAAGTCAGAATTGCAGGATATAAACTCGTTGTATGTTATAAAGTCAGAACTGTGAGATAAATTCACAATTTTAAGAAATAAAAGTGAGAATTTGCGAGATATAAAGTTGCAATTGCAAAAATTGCATTCAAACTTTTTCGCACAGTTACTTTATTTCTCACAGTGGTGACTAGTTATGAGAAATGCTCATTTATTTATTAGATATACGAGCTTATATTTCGCCATTCTGACTTTTTGCTCAGAATTACAAGTTTAGATTTCACAATGGAAACTTTTTTCTCGCAATTTGGATTTTATTTCTCACAATAGTGACTATTTCTTAGAAATGAGACTTTATTCCTCAGAATTGTGAGAAAATTATATTTTGCCATTCTGACTACTTTCTCACTATTTCTGAGTTTATATCTTGCAGCTGTGACCTTGATATCCTCTTAATTCTGAGAAAACGCTCAGAATGTTGAAATATAAACTCAGAATTATGAGTTTAGATTTAGCAACACAAACATTTTAAGTTTATGCATCACGATGGTGACCATTTCTAAGGACTGTATTTATCACCTAGTTCTGAGAAAAAAGTCAGAATTGCAAGAAAAAAAGTTGCAATTGGATGAAACAACTATAGACTGAACAGTAAAAGACTGAGGAGTGTTGTACCTTTGCAGGCTCTTCGGTGTGTGATGGGTTTGCCCATGTCTCTGTAGAATCCCTCTTTGCAGTAATGGCAGTGACGTCCGGCAGTGTTGTGTCTGCAGTTCATACACACTCCTCCGCTCTTACGGCCCGATAGCTTGTACAACTCCATGTTAAAGCGGCAGCGTCGAGCATGAAGGTTACAATTGCATGCTATAAAAAAGACAGGGGGGAACATGTTATCGACTGAAGTTAGATATCATGGATATGTGCATGTAGTATTTTCTCACAAAGATGATTGAGACACAGTCTGGACACTGCAGGAGAAGCTTTAGATCTCCAGTGTTTTATTATCTATTTTTAGTTCACAGTTTTTTTGGGGAAACTAGAAAGCAAAACAATGATCTCAGGAGCAATGAGTTGATCAAAAGTTGATTAGTCTCCAAAGAACCATGCAGCAACTCAAGAAAGCCTAAAAAAAAAGCCTTTATGTGTACTGCAACTTTATTTTTCAAGTCAACATGAAAAAGGTTTGCGACCCATTTTACTGCTAATAAATAAATAAAATAAAAAAAAATGTTTGCAAGTATATATATATAACCTATGTATGTACTGTATATATATTTATTTATTTATTTATTTATACAGTATATATATATATATATATATATATATATATATAAAATTCTATTTAACATTCAAAAATCTGCTCTAAAAGGTAAGAGGTTTAAAAGGTGTTATCATTTTCATATTAAGATTTGAAATGCCTACCTGTTTCATTTTTAGTGTTTGACTTTGTCCGTGTGTGTGTGTTATTACAGGGCCAATTTGTATGGAATTCTGTGGTTAATGAAACCTGCTTGTGCCATTCCCTCACACACACCATCTGCTGCTCTGTGTGAGAGTGTGTGTGTGTGATGAAAAGGGGGTGTAATTTCGGGGGGTTTCTGGGCTAAAGTCAACAGGGTGAGATTACAGCAAATTCAGCTCGATAAACGTCTGCAGGCGATGTGTGTGTGCGCAAGCGCTGTAAGGGTGTGTGCATTTCTCCAAATGAAATTCCAAAAGCGTGACAAAAAGCACACACATATTCACACCCAAATAAAGTGCTACACGGTCACACACACACACACACACACGTGCACAAGACAGAGACTGACTTATTAAAGCACACAGTCTAAATATGAACACTTTCTAGGGCGTTTCCAGATGGGGTTTGATTTGAGCGGGAAGGCTTTGGAAACGAGCGCAGGTTTGCTGATATCTCCCAGTGCTGCGTTTGTTCCTTGAGCGTGGTACTTAATCTAAAGTTGTTCCAAGGGTCTTTCTCAGTGGCACCCTTCCTCTATTACAAGAGCTTTCCAAACACAGCTGAAAGCACTCAAACCTATTAACCTGAGGTTAGAGCAAACCCAGAGCTCCAAATTCATTTATGTAGAGCAGAAACGCTAGTTTGATGGAGCTTGCGCTACAGGTATGCACAGAACTACACCCAAAAACATACTTCTGGAAACGCCATACATCTCACAGTTAATGTTGTGAACATTAAAACATGTTTATCTACATATGTTTTGGATTATGATGTCTAAATTAATATGATTAATTACTTATGTCCAAACTAACATTTTTGTTTCCGCAGTATATTTGTGTGTGCTGTGTATATTTATTATTATGTGTATATAAATGCACACATGCATGTATATATGTATTTACATGCATATATGATATTATTTATATGAATATAAGCATGTAAATATATGCTGTATGTGTGTATTTATATACACAGTACAGACACCTGTATCATGTAAACAAAACCTTTATTCACGATTAATCGTTTGAAAGCACTATTAATTAACTGTACAAAGTAACTATAATTATATTAATACTGCTGTATAATTAAGCAATATAAAAATACTGACTGTGGTTACCATTTGCATCTCTATGCTCTAATATTATGGAAGTCAACAGGGACCATTTACTGTTTGGCAATGTATATTCTTTTATGTTCTACAGATGAATTAATTTATACAGGTTTGGAACAACTTTGATGGTGAACAGTGAGGACAGAATTTTTTTGGGTGGGGTAGTTTCTTCAGATGACTAACCTGATGTTTGAGCAAAAGTGATAGTGAACAACACTAATAAAAACCACCAAAACCGCAGAATAACACCTTCCACAGAGCATCACCTGTGCGTTTTAACACACATATGTTTTATCAACTAGGAATAACAGCTCATTTAAAATTCCATCCGCGGTTTTATGTGAGCATAAATATCAGGACATTTGGCTCACAGGTGTTTCTAATTGATTTGGCGCTTCCTGTTGCGTAGATTGTTCACACATGAAAGAGTCGCAAAGTCTCACGTCTCCGGTCAGATCTTTTGTTTTCTGAGAGAAGAACGAGGGATTTTAGGTTCCAAAAGAATTAGGAAAATTTGGAAAAGTCATAACACAAGAGCTGGGCGTAGTCAAAACAGCAATTTGGCAGTGAAGCTGCTTTGAAACTGTAGCTGCTCGAGGTACAAGCTACTCATAAATTAAAGTACAAACAAGCTACCAGAAAACAAATGGCTAAGTACTCTGTGTAATCAATAGAGATCCTCATATATAATATTTAGCTACAATAAAGACGCAGGGCCTCAGATGAATCAGGTAATCTGTTTCAGTTTAGTGAATCGGTTAATTTTGTTGATCGTCTGAGCGTGTGTTGATGTTATTCAAGTGGTTTGCAAAAAGTGAATTGCAGAAAATTTCTGAATGAACCACTTCACTAAACTCTCTTGCTATATAAGAAAAAGAACATATCATAATAAATAAAAAAACAGCTGTCAGTGAAATGAGTAACAATCTCCAGAACACTGTACGAATCCTGCCAGGTTCGTTGGCAGGACCTTCAAAAACACAACAGGATGGTGATTCAAAACAACCAAAAAAACAGGAAAATGTTCGATTAGTCAAGTCAATCTCGGCCCTTGGCGGGCATGTTTTTAATCTTTTAAACTTCTATTCAGCTAAACAGGCATTTCACTTGCTGAAGAGTGACTCACTTCGAAACTCCCAGAAACAGGCAACAGCTGGAAGTTTCTTCTCTGAAGGTTTGGCACAGGACGATAGCGCAAGACTAGCGACGTTGATGAGTTACAGACACGCCGCCGCTATTTCATGCTGGAGATCTCTGACTAAACGCTACATTTTATA
Source organism: Enteromius thamalakanensis (assembly GCA_032357475.1). Taxonomy (NCBI): domain Eukaryota; kingdom Metazoa; phylum Chordata; class Actinopteri; order Cypriniformes; family Cyprinidae; genus Enteromius; species Enteromius thamalakanensis. The sequence goes on from JAUCMT010000056.1 coordinate 3,387,660, forward strand.
AGCTTTATATTTGTTTTGAAATGTCACGATACTTACGCTCACATAAAATGGAGTAATAGGGCGCTGAGAGTGCTTTTATTTATTAATTTACTTAATTGGTTACATGTGTTTAGACGAGCCAAACATAAAAGGTGGCATTTAGTATTTTTGGTTTACAGGCATCTTTCAGACTGTTTAGATACTGCTGGAGTGAACAGGAAATATAGAAATCCAGTCCAAATTTCTAGATGGCTTTGGTTTTACAAGAGCACAAACAAGTTCTTCGACAAATGTGTCCTTTGAATCGTAGCACGCAAAGAAACCAAACGACAAGCTAGTCCCAAAACACATAATCGCTGGCACACTAACAAATAAACAGGAAGATAAACACATCTCTACAAGGTTTCTCTACAGCGTCACAGCTTTATGTCATTAACGCTCTGTGTGGCGTTTTTTTTCCCTCGGAAGCAGCATGTTTTGGTTTGTGACGTATAGGAAATCCAAGGCAGTAAAAGTGGGCTTGTGCGTGTGTTTAATGAGAATATGGTTAGTACTCGTACTTCCAGTGTCCTGTACAGGTGGCCGTGACTGGCACATACACACACATTTTTATTATATTAACCTAGCAACCGCATAGAAACTAACCAACAACCACTTAGAACTCCTTAGTAACTACATATCAACACACTATCAAGCACTATCAACACCCCTGAACCCGCATAGCAACTCATAACATAAAACTGCATAACAATGCACTGATGCTCAGATGTTCAGAGCAACCCAGCAACTGTATATCAACACACTAACACTCACCTGAGCACCTGCAACTGCAGAGACCACTTCTAACACCTTAGAAACTACATAGCAACACACACTCGCCTATAACACCGCAGCAACTGCATAGCAACACACCAACACTCACCTGGAACACCCAGCAACTGAATAGTAACACACTAACACTTACTTAGAACACCCCAGCAACTGCATAGCAACACACCAACACTGATCTGGAACACCCAGCAACTGCATAGCAACACACCAACACTCACCTGGAACACCCCAGCAACTGCATAGCAACACACCAACACTCACCTGGAACACCCAGCAACTGCATAGCAACACACTAACACTTACTTAGAACACCCCAGCAACTAAAGTGGCCAATTAGAACAGCTTAGAAACTATTCTGTTCCTCAGTCTGATCCAGATTGTGTATCAGCACAAAGAGATGAAGACCAGAACACCTAGATGAGCTCCGTGGACAGATCGTCGGAACCAAATGCACACACACACTATAAGTCCTTTACACAATCTGGCATGTGCTTAAAATTTAACTGGAAATTTAGGTTTAGGTTTTTTTTCTCCATTCTCTCATGAATGGGGTTTTGGTTCCTTGCCGCCGTCTCCTCTGGCTTGCTTAGTTGGGGACACGTGATTTTTAGTGATTGTCGTGGTTTTGGATTACAGAGACCATGTCTGCATTTAATAAATAAATAGTTTAATCTCTTCATCATACATTATCATCACTCTGTTCTCATACTTGGTAATCTTCAGTGCTTTGCTACAATCTGTATTGTTAAAAGCGCTATAGAAACAAAAGTGATTGATTGATTAACACCCCAGCAACCACATAGCAGCACACTAACGGTCACATAGACCATCTTAGCAACTACATAGCAACACTCTAACAGCCACCCAGAACACCCTAGCAACTGCATAGCAACAGTACAGGTTTTGACATTTTGACATTTGAACGTCAGAGTCTCGGTTTGTGGTCGACCACTCATTAGTCTGCTATAACTCTGCTAATCTCTTTGTCCTTGTTCTCTCAGCTGAATGGTGGGATGATTTTAACGAGATCACACTCAACCACTGCCAGGTCGGGCACAAAATCGGTGGGAGTCCTTGGCGTGTGTCGAGGCGAGGAAACGAGGGAGTGTAGCGGGGGTCAGTCAGAGACGGGGCCACCAAACCACAGCAGATGGCACGAGGAGACACAGAGCCAGAGGTGAGAGCAGACAAACACAGAGCGCTGCCAATCAAACAAAAGAAAAATAAATGATCTGCAAACACTCAGAGACGTGGAGAGAAGAGCAGAGGAAAGAAGACAGAGTGGACAGAAAGAATTAGCCGAGGCAGAGAGATTTATGGGAGACATTAGTGATACTAATGGAGTGTCAGTACAGCCCAACTGGAGCATTTGGACACAATAAACTGTATCTCTCCTGACACAAAGATTATTACATTTACACCATTCGGTTACATTTTCGGTTACATTGAAGCAATTATACTGTCTTTTGATAAGATAAGATTAATATCTGCAGCTGCTACTGATCTTTAACATTTGGATAGCTGTATATCTACATACAGACACTGGCATTCTTATAAGAACTAGAGTATATGCAGAGAACTAACCAAGTATATGCATCTTACAATAAAATATAATAAAATAAAAACTGCGGTACAGTACAAAACAGTGTCCGAAAACTGTAGTTAGATAGATTACTTTTGTAAGAATTCTTTTGTGAAATCTAACTTTAAGAAATAAAAAATGTTATATGAGCCGTTAAAACAAGCAAAACAAAACAAAATGTGCATTTAAAAATAAAACTACTGCATAGTTACATATTTAGCTGTTTATTTTTCAAACCTCTTTAGAAAACTAAAATAAAATGTGCATTTAAAAATAAAACTTTCCCAGAATGCATAGTTGCATATTCAGCCGTTTATTTTTCTAAACCGTTTAGAAAAATTAAATAGATTTAAGCCTAATCTGCATTTAAAAATAAAACTTACTATTCAGACTATACTAAGCCTTTTAATAGAGGTTATGACAGAATATTTGACATAAACTGTAGCTACAAAGTAAAAATCACTATGACTGTTTATGTTGCTTTACATAAATCTATATTGCAAAATTATTATTTTTTATATAATTTATAAACTTAAACTTTTAAACTTATAATTTTAAACTTAATTTGCTGTAAAAAAAACAAAAAAAACATTTACGTTCTACTACACAGCACTGCGCTTCTTCAGCAGCCGGTGTAAATTCAGTGCCGCCAAAACAAACAAACGCTGCTTTCGCACACGTGTGAAATAGACCTAGTGCTCTCACTGCCGTCAGGAGCGTCAGACACGAGCTAAGAGAAGAGGTTTATGTAAAGATTAACATACTGCAAGACAGACATACACAAACAGAAATCTCAGGCCTGCACTCGAGTGTCAGTCTGTATGTATTCAATGGAATGTATCCAGCATTAATACCGATACAGGCAAAGTCAAGCTCATAAATCAAATTCAGATGTGAGATGTGATGAGAATTAACCTTCACGATTTTGCCAAGAAATCATTTCGTAACACCACACTGCAGCTCTGTTTTAAATTGCAGTGAGCTGTCTACCTAGACTCCAACTTTCAATAATTTATTTATCTTTGACAAAAAAGCCAATTCCAGAATACACTGCAACAAGCACCAGCGGAAAAGTCCATTCAATATGGCAGACAGATCGAGCAAAATGCTAAATATAAAAATATCGTAAAGTAGTTTACAGTCTTTTTTGATTTTTAATTTGTTTGGCCAAGCGACATTTAGTCATATTTAGCGTAACGTTTCATTCAGTACTAAAATGTATTCAAAATATAATTAAACATAATACGACATTTAGCCTATTTTACTCAAGATTTTGTGAAATTTCATAAATAGTTTAACAAAGTTTTCATTGTGTTAAGCTGAGTGGCAAATAAGAATAAATTATTGGCAAACAAGACTTATTCACACTAAGAAAGGTAATTATTAAGAAATCAACATTATATAAGTGTCAACGATCAATAACGTTCTGTTTATAATACATGTTATCCATCACTTTAAATGCTCAAGCTCTTGATTTGGGTGGATTTTGATTAGCTGCCAATGTTTAATCATTCATCAACTTGAGAAGTCTTTCTGGATCGTTCCACAGTGTTATTATTGTTATAGCTGTGGAGTGAACTTCATTATTCTCATAGAACAGGAATGATTATTAAACCTTTATAAGTGTAGTTATCTCGGTGTGAACGGGCCATTAGGATGCCTATGTAGTCAATGGTCAGCAAGGCAGCTCACTAGGGGCCAGATTTACTAAATAGGACAAAATAGCACGGGAGTGTGATGTCATAAAAACATTGATGCGGTTGATAAATTCTACAGTGTTTTAAGAACACAGACACAGCCGGTGCATTTTCATAATGACCAATGTGATTTACAGAGAGCAGCACAAATCTACAATTGCAGCACAAATGGGTAAAAACATGCTTTTTGTTCTTTAAATAATAGCACAAATACCAGCAAATGAACTACAGTACTGCAAATCTGGATAAATCACTTAATTCTAAATCATTGAAAGATTTATTTTAATACTCTCCTCCCATTATTTTTGCACCTGTAAAGGAAACTACTGTAAATGCATATGCTATAAGATCAGTCGCAAAAAGTTCTATGTTATGGAACAGCTAACGAAGAATGAACAACTACCACATCTCATATGCATTTAAATGAAAATGCTACATAATGGCTTGCTCTGAAAATGGCTGTTGCTTTTACACTACCATTGTGAATTTCTGAAAAAATTTGTTACAGACTTTTCATTAAGACACTAAAGAATCATATCAGCTTGTGGAAAATGGGCATCTGATGACCGCTTTAAGAACTTTATGAATGATTATTTTAGATTCAAGTGGTGTGTGTTTAAGTCTCCCTATTATTCCATTTTTAAGGCGCCTAATATTCTTTTAGGAGTCTCCTACAATAGGTCTACATGCATACGATGTGAAAAAATGCTTTTGTTTTCTCAAAATATGTGCTTAATATCACCTTATATTTCAGTAATTGTCAATCGATTCGTTCAAAGCCTACTCTGCTCGGAAAGGGGCACTTTAAGGAACTGGAAGCAAGCCATCTGCAGTTAAAAACTAATCAATCAATATCGGAGAGAACAGCGAAGCAACTTACGCAAGCACTCGTTGGCTTCTTTCGCTGTCGCACGCTGCCAGGGCCGGTCGTAGTGAAATGGTTTGCACCGGTCACACTCCGGACCCTCTGTGTTGTGTTTGCATTCACACACTAGTTTCCCGTCCTTCTCTCGCACACACCTGGAGGCGTGGCCGTTACATTTGCACCTCCCACCCACTTGGAAGTCGCCAACCGCGTAGTAATAAGTCGGCAGCGTTCCAGGCTGCCCGAGCGGGTCTTCGCTCTCACGTCCTGACATGGGCAGTGCTCTAGGGTGCTGCGGGCGACTGAAGACCACTCGAATGTCAGTGACTGTCACCCAGTCCTGCAGAACAGGGCTGGAGTCAAAGTCCTTGCCCGAAGGGCGTCCGTCTAATGTGCTGAACGCGATAAGGCCACCAGAAAGCGGGTAGAGATCGGTGTGTCCATCCGTGCATAAAGCTTCCTGCTCGTTCTGCTTAGTGATGGATGCTTTGTTGGGTCGGTTGTACATGCGACGGCACTGTGACGAATAGAACTGGTAAGGCGTCCAAGTACGGCCGTAATCCATGCTCTTATAGATGGCCAGAGATTCTGGCCGCGGGGAACAGAACTGCAGGCTGACGTACGTGATCTCGAACTTCTTCCCGAGTGACAGCGTGAGCGTCACATTAAGCGGCGAGCCCTGCAGGTTCTCCGTCTGCCAGCAGGTGAGGTTGTGGGCGGAGTTTAGGTCGGTGAGGTAGGATGCAGGATGAGCGTGGCGAGGGTCAGATGCATCGCAAACCTGGCACGTGCGCACAGCCGGACGCTCGTCACGTTCTACTAAACTGCAGGAGCGAGACGCTGGCCAGCCACATACGCTCGATACGCTGACCTCCTGGCCGAAAGCTGCATTGATGAACTCTGGGATACATCGGCGGGCAGCGCCCGTCTCGTCGTAGCAGGGGTCCGTCGGTGTCACTTGAGGCCCGGCGAATGGGTTCGGACTGTGACTGGAGGCCCAGGGGAGCATATGAAACAGAGTAAGCAGAGAAAGCAAGTTCCGAAAACTCTGCATGATGTCACGGGAGGGAATGATGAATGAGGGATGGGGAAGGGAAGGAACGTATCCAGATGGATGGGTAGAGAGAGGGGGAAGTCAAATAAACAAATATGGCTGCAGCGTCTCTTCAGACTGGAGTATGTGTGATATCCTGGAAAGGAGACCCGGCCAGAAACGTCCAGTGGATAGACGACTTTTCCAGAACCAACTCTCGGCAGCGTGTCTGGGGATGGTAAGGCACAAAATGTTAACAATATTCATGCATCATAAGATTTATATGGTACTTCAAAGAAGCCATGTTAATAAAAAATATGTTATTACAATACCATAACACAAGTCAAGTGGTACAAAAGCAGAGCTTGAGAAAAAGTTGAGTGGAGCTTATGCTTTAAAAAAAAAAGGGGAAAAAAAGAACAAATTAAAAAAGAAAAATTACAAATAAATGCATAAAAAAACTAAAATAAGTATTTTATTTAGATGATGAAAATAAATCGTTTTTATCATACTTTAAACGTATCTAAAAAAAAAATATATATATATATATATATATATATAAATATATATATAAACTAAAATCAAGAAATAAATGGATTTTACAACCTAAAATCAATTATAAAATGAATACAAATTAATTTAACCAAACAAACAGGTATTCAACCTAAATTCTCTGTCACAATAGAGGATAGATAGTTTAGGAGCAAATGTTGGTTTGTACTTGAGTTATTGAATTATTGTAAAATATGTGTCTTTTCTTTATATTTGAGATGTTTCAATAATTTGCAGCTGAACGTTTTGCAATCATTTGTAAAATTCACTGTGGTGATGTTACTCTGATGTGTGTGTGAATGCCAGGACATTGCTATGCAGTTGCAAAGGTGTTCTAATTAGATTTAAGTGTCGCTATGCAGTTGCTAGGGTTGCTAAGTGATTGCTCACAAACCAAATCAAAAGTGTTCTCCCTCTAGTCTCTAGATCTGGCTTCAACATGCATTTTGGTATGTTTTATAGGCCTGCAGTTAAAGTGGAGCGTAGCCACACATCTTTGCAATGTTTTATGGAATTATTCATTTGTAGAGCAAAAACTTTAGGGAATCAGCATCAATAATAGTACGATTGTGCAAGTGTTTAGAAGACATTATAGACATTTTAGGAAAGCCATGCATGCAGAAATACACTGCAGCTGGGTTAATTTTGTCTTGGTAAACACATGCTGAGACTCCTCATGTTTTCTTGGGGAGTTCGGGCCGTTGGAGGCCAGGGGATTTGAATGAGAACATTTAATATACTGTGGCTGTGCACAGATGCTTCTCTAGATTGGTAAAGCAGAAAAACATGGATATTTATCTCGTTTTAAAACAAAACACAGCGCACTACCTCTACTGCTGGAGGAATCAGCAGTCACAGTCCGTTCCGCATCCTATGTGCCATGTTCCAGACGGACAGCGAACGAATAAAACTCGATCCTCTCAAACTCTCCTGATGCTTCGAGCCGCAGGTCGACGCGCATATGATCTGCCGGGAGGGAATCTGATGAGATCCGCACGCTGTTTAGAGTTAATGAGAAACAGTTTGACATTAGCGTGCATCTGAGCCGAATCACACTTCTACAGCACTACAAAGAGCAATGAACCATGAAACCAGAGTAAAACTCTTCTCTTAGGACCTGTCAGTGCGTGTGTGTGATGTGAATATCAATGCGGCTCTTTCTGCTCGGGCCCCTTTGCAACGGTACAGATGGACCCTCAAATAGAGACTGTAAGAGCGTGCTATACGCAACAGATAAATTTGACAAAATGCTCGATAAATTAATTGTTATTATTGTGCTGACAAATAGATTAGAAACCGGCTTGATGCATGAAGGCTTCACGTCACACCTGTTACTATATCATGCTCTTCCCATGCAATCACAATGAAGCTGTCAAGCATCAAAAAGGGCACAAAAGCAAACCAAAGACTCATGAAAGTAGTCCATACCAGTGTTCTGAAACAATAATGTGAGATGTTTGGGGTAAATCAGAGACTCAGAGAGTTGGATCTTTCAAATGATTCAGGATACAATGATGCAAAGCTGTGATTCTGTTACATTTTTAGATGGATTTTGTGTCATGTGTTGAGATAAGCATATTCCGAGGACTGTAGAGCATATGTTTTATATGAAGACACACACACCTCTTCAGTCACACATCATCAGACACCAAACAGAGAATTAAGCTCATTATTTGACCCTCACGCCGTCAGTCGAACTCTCTCACCCCCAGCTCTCTCTTTCTCTACCTCGCTCTATCACTCTAACATAAACACAGAGAAACAAGAGATCGGAAAAAACAAAGCTTGATGATCATGTTATCAAGCATTTTTCACAATATTTACTACAAAAAATACAAATCTACATTCAATATATAATCACATAATAATATATGTGCAATGCATGTATTTGGCATATGCTCATCCGCATTATATTTAAAATTACAATATGTTTTATAAGTTCACGCATGCTCTAGAAATCAAACCCATACCCGTGCCATGTTTTACGGTTTGAGCTGCAGAAATGCTACATTTTACAAGTAAACTTTATTTATTTTCCAGAATTAAATGTAAAAACATGTGAATGTGGTCTGAGGCGTTTGGACCCCATTGTATGTATGCGCACATATTCTGATTGTGTGGTCTCTTGGTGTTTACACAGCGTGTGTGTGTGTGTCCATGCCACAACATCATTTAGTGACGGATCCATCAGATTCTGAGAAAACTAACACACATCCCTCTGATTCACACACACACGGGGGCATGAGACAGAAATAGGTGAAAGGTTTAGTGAGACAAAAAAGGGACAAATATGGACAGAACTGCGGAAAGGGACGGTATGTCGGGGGAGAATAAAAAAAGACAGATAGCGGCTGAGGATAAAGGACGGCAAAGTAGAGATGAGATAGATGAGAGAATGAAAGAAAGAGAGATGGATCACGATGAAGAATGGACGTCTCTCACAGAATGACTAAATATGGAGAGTCGAGTTTCTATGTGTGTGTGTGTGTGTGTGTGTGTTACTCATGACACAGAATTTATCAGAGCTGAGACATAACACAAGTGCACAGGCTCAGATGGCAACTCAATACACTTCAGATTTAAAGGCGAATCACTGTTTCTTACGAAGCTAAAATACTCGACAATGACAAATATTAAAATAGCATCTGTTTGTATTGTTTTTCGTTTAATATACTGTAGCCACACAGTCGATGGATAAGGTTAACTAATAGCCAAGTTAACCATTAGACACTCGTTTAGCAAATTAACACTCAAGGCCAGGGTTATTATTTTTAACTAAAACTATTTTAAAAGAATTTAACACAAATAAAATTAGATGGGAAACTTGAAAATTAAACATGTTGCCTTGTCAGCTAATTGAAATAAGTTTAAGTAGAAGCATGAAAATGACTGAAAATTATATTTATACAAGAAAACAAAGCAAAGAATTCCCGAATTAAGATGAAAGTAAAATTATTTAAGATATTATGTCTTATTTTCTGCAAAACTGATCAAAATTATGTTTGTTTTTGATTAAAACAAGCAAAAATATCTGCAAATCGAGCAAGTTAGATAATCCTGTTTATCCATTGAATTAAGATTATTTTTCTTTCCGCCGCTGGCAGGTATTACTGCTTGCTTAATTTTGATAATCTTAGTCATTTTAATTGTCATGTAAATATACATTTATACTAAGAAAATATTTTTTCGCAATCTGCAAATAAAAAATAAAAAAAATCATAAAAAGGCACAAAAATACTACAATTAAAAAAGAAAACTAAAAATATAAAAATAAATCAACTAAGTAAGACTGGTCAGGTCTGATTCCAGTTAATTCCAGATGGATACAATTTTCTTATTAAATATCCCTTTGATTATAAGTGGGTTAAATGGGTTGAATGCATTTCATGTTGATTTTAATGAGAAAGATTGGTCTGGACCAAATAATCCAGAGCATCTCAGGAGAGAATAATCACGTATATCACTTATCTTTTTCAATACCTATTTTCCTTTAAGAACTTCAAGATTGCAGAGAAAGAAGCGTGCTCGCTGTCAGCAACACTTCATCCAGCTATTATCAGTGCTGATATGACCTAACGCATGCTGTAGAAGTGTTGAGAACTACAGATTTCACTTTTACAGCGTCTCAGGCCCAGTCTGGGGTCTTTCACTTGTTTTTTGCTCCAGCAGGTGAAAATGATGCATATGACACTTAAAGCAAGCAGTCAACAACACACATGACTCGAGGAAGCGTTCAAGCCTGGGAAGGTTTTCGATGGTTCAAGCTGATTAAAAAGTCACATACAGCGGGCCGACAAGTTAAATGCATGACTACAAATGTGCGAGTGGAAAGAAAAGCGCCTGGTAAAAGAATGCAGCCGCTGCGAGCAGACCCTTCCCTCACACGGACCAAACCCAGCCCTCGCTAAAACAGCAAAACCTGATCCTTAACCACACACACACACACACTCGCAGAAAAATACACACGATGACCGGGTCAAGCATTGATTGCTGATTTGAAAATAATTTGAGAACCTGTGCAGCAATACATCATGCGTTGCATCACACTTCTGTGATTTTACTTCGGGGACAGAAATGCTGCCAGACGTTCTCTAAAATGAATCTGGCAAAACCTTCTTCCTCAAAGATACCAAAAAAAAAAGTTGCATAAATAAAGACATTCTAAAGATGCCAAGTAATAGCTATGGATGGTTTGTATTAATTATAATTGTGTATATATATATGGTATATATATGTACAGCAGAAGTCATCGTTTAGATGCAAACGTGTGTGTGGTTTTAATGCATGGCTTTTGTGTGAAATAACACACAGGTTTTCACAATCTCACACATCTTTTTCCATTCGACAACAAAAATTTCACCGCTAGGCATCACCAGCTTTGAACTCAGGAGGGAAACCACAAATAATTTTATGAAGTGTTCAAATACTGACAAACACATTTGGTGCACCACACTTGGTGCTCACACACACACACACACACACACACACACATGCATGTACAAAGTCATAAGGTGCCAAGGCTACAACAGATTGAATCATTTAACACAGCTCTCTGACTGGACACACTCTGTGTGTGTGTGTGTGTTTAGGCACACCCCAAAAGTTACAGCGAGGCACAGAATAACTTCAAGCGCACACACTCCCACAATTACACTTTTACGGCTGTCACCTGCTATTTTATGACCCCTGACCTCTTGACATGCTCAAAATCACATGCATAAACAGACACACACTCGAGGAGCAATGCACGACTCTTAAAGGGGTCACATCATTCATTTGTGTGTGTGTGTATGTATATATATGTATATAAGTTTGCAACACTATAATGACTGTTTTGCTGTTTTGAAATCTGAAAGTTGCTTTAATAGTACACAAGCTAAAATTAATTCCTGACATGGCCCTATTTGAGGGAAGTCCAGTAAAAGAGTTAAAGTTAGTGTAGGGACTTTTTTCTTGGCGACAAAAGAGAAAAGGGTGTCATGTGCGCACACACACACACACACACACACACAGAGAGACAGATGAAGCTTCCTGTGCTGGAAGAGGAGGAGAGTGAAATATAGGCCATGTTGACTTTAGCTGCTAAGGTGGACCGAGCCAAGACTGTGTCAGATCCAAACCTTTCACTGAAGTTGAAAAACCCTGCTCTCATGTTGCCCGCCGCTGAAAATACGGCCCAATTACGTCTTAAATTGCTGAAGGAAATGAACATTAAATGTGCTAAAACGTGATGCAAAACATACAGTGCATCATTACAAAAGTGCATGAAGTATGCTAATTAAAAAAAAGAGTTGACTCAAATATTTATAAAATATATATATAAAAATACAACACAAAACAGGTGGAGAATGTCCGAGCTGCTCTGTGCATACAATGAAAGCATATGGTGACTCAAAAACGGACAAAGAAGCACCATAAAAAAACCTAAAGCAGACCATGACCATTCCAAGGCTTCTGAAAGCAAATGGCAGCTTTGTTTGAGGAACACCTGAAAGAAATCCATCTTTGGATAAAACTTTTCTGTCATCAAAAGCCCTCATTATTATCCAGTATTATTGCTTTAAATATTCAAACATGCAATGAAATGCATTCTTAAAAGTATAGGTTGCAAAAGGCTGTTTTTGGTTCCTTTCAGGGAAACACTCTTTAAAGAACTCTTTTAAGCGTGAAGATCATTTTAATAATATAAAGAACACTTTTCAACTATAATGAACCCTTTGTGTAATGAAAAGGTTTCATGGATGTTAAAGATTCTTCATGGAACCATCAACGCAAAAAAAAAAAAAAGAGGTTGGGAAGCTTTTCAGCGAAAACTGAATGACTCTGAATGAGCTTCAGATAACTTCGGAAGACCTGGAATATAATGCATGGAGATCGTTTTTCTGCTTTCACTGAATGGAAAAGAGCAGCGTAAACATTGTGCTAAATATCTCTTTTTGTGTTTTACGGAATAAATCTCATGAGGTTGAGTAAATTGTGACAATTTCTTTCTTTCTTTTTATTTTTGAGCACTATTCCATATAGTTCTGGCGGAGAGAGCTGGGATGCTGTAAGTAGGTCAAGGATCAAACTGACATACGGTTTAGTTATCAGACCTGCTACACCTCTGACTTTACTGTCAAACACAGTGCTTTTCGTTTTGACAGCTCTGAAACGTCTGATTTTTTTCTTCCCCCCTTTTTTTCTCGAGGGCCAGCAGTGGGCAGGATCAGTAAACTGAGCTGGCGTAAATGTTTTTCCCAAAGTTTAACTCTACAGTTCATCTGTGACCCCGGGGAAACCAGAGAGGGGCTTCACTGCAATAAAATCACAGGAATCCACACAAACACACACACAAACGTGTGTGTGCCACGTCCATCAGGGGAAGCAGAGATCTCGACGGTGTCACGCATACCTAAGAAGACTCGTGAAGAGTTGCTTTCCTTGGCATCTCTCACGGACCGGGAACGAAACAGAGTTTGGTGCGCTCTGTTAAATCACCATTAAAAAAAGAGAGAGAGAATTTAGACTGTAATTGCCCACCTGTCAGAGAGTGAGCAGTGCACAGGACCCTCATTATTATCTAATTAATATAATCTGATTATTCATAGGCTAAGTATTAATATAAAGCACACTAAATTACCTACATTGAATTAAACATCACTGCTTTAACTTATTAAATTGGTGGCTAATTAATAACAATCATTTTGCATAATAACTGCATTTAAATCGATTTCCCAACTTTAAAAATGCAAGGAAAACTGGGGTTACTCTGTACATTTTCATAAATGAATTCATGCAGTCAGTGCGAAATGTTTCGCAAAGCTCTCGTTTACCTGCGTTAAACTCTAAAACAAATCACATGCATAACTATACTGAGTTTTATATGATACCGTGCACATCTCCGTTTATGACTGGAAAATGCATGATGCAGATATTACAACACTTGAAGTGTCTGAGAACTCACCTGAATCCCGTCTGAACCGCTAAACCTCATTCAAGCCCTGATGTGAGGGAAATAAATCCAGATCGATTGTGATTTAGTCCTGTTGTCTGCTGGTGAATGAAACTCACAGATACAGCAGCGGTCAGTTCCGTTCATGAGACAGACACACACTGACACACGCGCGCGCACTGAGTGAGAGCGAGAGAGAGAGAAAGAGAGAGAGAGGAGGGGTGACGGAGAGCGAGCCAAGGTGAGAAACCCGACTGTGCCCCCTCACACACACACACACACACACACACATTTCACGTTTCAAAACCTAGTAAGCCGCCTACCTAGACAGCATTTTGGTGCATCATAAGCGCGTGGCGTTTTGGTGTACAGTAGTCGCGTGCAACATCTCTGTGCTTCATATAAGCGCGCGGCATTGTTTGGCATCAAGTCGGTTGCGCGCGCCAGTGATATCATAAAATGCTGTCTTAGCAGCAACTCACTTGGTTTACAGACGCACCCAATGGGTGGTCCGGAGTCTAGCATCTGGCATTGTCCCAAAGAGCATTTTTGAGCATCACAGTTTTGGTTTCACATTTATAATTATTTAGCAAAAACGACTTAGAAAATATGACGATGAAATCAGTATCAACAGTAGCCTCATTTTTGTTCATCACAGTCGCCTGTTGAAAGCTACACTGCTGTCTAGGTAGGCAACTTACAGTACTTGGTTTGGAGCCGCTGTGTGTGGTCGGGGGTCTTTTGGTATGGAATTTAGGCAGTTTTAAACGTCTGTTAAATATTATGCTTTTAATACAAATATAGTTTTTAAAACGCAACCTCATTAAGGTCAGTCAAGCCTTGCCTTATTTCACAGCCAGATAACCTTCAATTTTCTTAAAGATGCAGTTCACCCAAAAAACCTTCATCCTCGGAACACAAATGAATAGAGTTTTCTGACTCTGCATAGACACCAATGCAACTGAAATATTCCCAGGCCCAGAACCGTGGTAAGGACACTGATAAAATAGTCCATGTGATATAAGTAGTTATTTTACGAAGCTAAGACAACAAAAAAAACAAAAATAGCTACTTTATTCAACAATTCGTCCTCCAAATCACAATTAACGAGAGTACCATGACGCATGGGCATTGCTTTGCTCTTTATATAAACAAGACCCATTGAACGCGTGCTCAGCAGCATCACGCACATGTGTTGTGAACACGCAGATGGCATAACCGAAGATGGGATTTTGAGGGAAAGAAATATTGAATAAAGTGGGGGTTTTTTTTGTTATCTTTGCGCACAAAATGTATTCTTGTAGTTTCATACAATTGTGGTCGACCCACTGACGTCAAACGGACTAATTGTACAGATGTCATTCTAAATGTTTTTGGTCTTGGGAACAGTTCAGTACATTGCTGTCAATGTAGCCAGAAAGCCCACAGATGTCATTAAAAATATTTGCATTTGTGTTCACTTGGGTAAACGAGCCCTTTAAGAGCTTCGAAACAGAAGAGTTTTAAATTGAAACTGATCACAGTGGTGCTATAGTGGTGCCTCAAGTCTATTTTTCAAAAGGTTCGCTCTGACTAACTTTTATTAATACTAAAACATTTTAACCTTGAGAAACTTAACTAAGACCGCTCAAGCTTTTGTGTTGACGTCTTGAGAGGAAGGGGTAGGTGAGGACGTCATTCACACCCTCTGGCGTCTTCAGCCTCTGCTGATGTTCCGATGCTTGACACTGCTGTTTACTTTTTGCCCGATACTATCTCATGGAGCCATTCAAGAGTCTTTGATTCCCGTAAATCATCGGAAACACTCGGTGTGTGATGGAGAATCCAGATGGTGCGCGTAATAAAACACGAGACAAACTCAAGGCAGATGCGGGTGGGTGTGTGTCCTAAACGGATCAATTATTATAATCATCCCGCAATGCCTGAGTGGCAAACCGGGATGCCTCACGGAATTCCAGAACTGATGCTAAACGCTTGATGAAATGCATTCATCCGGCGTTGAACATCTCCCAACATCACGTGACCAATATACTTCAACACTGGCCTTTATGAACAGCATTGCTGGAGAACCCAAATTGTTGGCAAGTTATCTATAAAAACTAATCTTCACTATATGCAAGTTCTGTAAAATATCAAATGAATTAATCGTTTTGTTTTCATATTCCTGAATCTCTATGTAAAGCACTATTTGCTCCATCTCGTGCATTTGAGCCATTTAACACGATGCAGAGCATCTCATCACGAGAACATCTTATACTCATCCAAAACAGTGTTCTTGAAAAATAGCAGTCCAAAGCAGTAAGTGCACCTCAAAGCACACCAGAACATCATTAAAAAGACGAGTACATGTTCTGCCCAGAACTGCATGGCCACGCTCCAGATCTGAGTGTTTGAGCGGGAGGAAACGCTGTGAAGGACACCGGGATACTTACTCTTTAATTACAGACATGACTGTGCACGAGGGAACAGCTTTCATACTTTAAACTCAATAAATGAATTAAACTTCTGTCTCTTGACAAGGCGAAAGATGATGATTAGCAGATTTTTCACGCGGCATCCTACAAAAGCCAATGCTTTAAAGAAAGCGTCATAAAACTTCATAATATGGCTTCTTCTTGAAGTCATTTAAAAGCTTTGAACAGGGAACAGACCCAATCATTTGCATCATTATTATTTCTATTTATATAAATATGTGGCACCAGGATATGACACACCAGATTAGATGATCAGTGATGTCCAAAAATCATTGTTTTCTTTTGATCTGCTGATAATTATTGTGATGCACCAAATTTAAATGTACCACTATAGATTTCCAATCATTTAATATAGTAAAATGTGGTATAGACATGTATATATAGATATAATATAAGTGCATTGTTTCATTGATGGATGATTATTTCAACCTTATTTTGACATATTTTCATTTTTGAATTCAGAAATCTTCCTTTTGTGTTAAGAAAAATTCACTTTTTTTTGCATTGCTTTAAAAGGTATAATTTTTTTCCTGAATGTGAGAGACTCAACCATTTAGAAAAGGATTAAATAATCTAATAAGCCTACAAACCTCACATTACAGCGCATTACTCACACCACACCATTCCTCCTGTGAAGCATCACACTTCTGTTGATATTTCTCTGAGGCACAGACTGGAAAACTCTTAAAGAAAGAAGAAAATATGATTGGAACTGGAAAAAAAAGGCTGGAGGAAACCGTGCTGAGCGCTGGGAGCTGGAGGATGATTCGCCTTTCAACACAACAGTAAACCAAAACATACAGCCAAAACCACACTGAAGTGGCTTCAGACCAGGAGGTTAACGTCCTGGAGAGGCCCAGACTAAACTCAGTCCAATAAGCATCTGTGGAATTGACTTATTCATATTCAATTACTTTGTTTTTGACTTAATTTGGTGGTGTTTTTCTTACACGGTAGCTGATGTGTCCCAGTGAAATCCTCATGTTTTCATGCTGTAACACAATAAATAGCTAGTAGAAGACGCTTTATAGGTAACAGATTTGCGCCGTTGGTTTTAGGGTGACTGGTAGCGCCGGAGCAGATCACAGACTCTGAGATTTAGGATCACGCATGCGGCTGCCACAGAATACAAGGATTTTCCATAATGTGCCGTGAAATAAAGTAATTTCTCAATGAATGGTGTCCATGCCTGTGTGTTTGTGGGAGTTTCTCAGGCCTGTGTAAGCCGCTCAACATTCCTGTGGTTTACGCCACCGTTTTACTCTGATGAGTGTGTCACACTGTGTGAGAGGTCAAGAAATAAAAGAGACAGAAGCACACATTCACACATGCCTATGAAGCTTTCAGGACCAGGACGTGTCTGTGCTCCTGTAGAAACTAGCATGAGCGTGTGAGAGACACAGTGGGACCTGTGAAGAAGAGATAAGTGAGTCAATGGCGCCGCCTGCTGTCTGTTAAGCACACTTACGAGTCCCACATGTGTGGGTTAACCTTTAATTATCTCTGCGGGAGGGGAAACTTGCAATTTTGCTGTAGTAAAACAGTTAACACAAGAGCAGTACGATATTTGTCTAAATTATAGAGGAGGCCGGGGCTAGTTGTCACAAGGGGTGTATTTAGGGTTTTGAGTTTCACAAATGTTTGTTTTCTCTACGGCAGTGGCTCGTGTGGTGCTTTCAAACACCTGGAGTAGTAAATTCTAAATAAAAAAAACTGTTACATTAGTTACCCATACAGCAAAAATGTCATTAAACTATTAGGTCGATAGATAGATACAGTCATGGCCAAAAGTGTTGGCACCCCTGGAATTTTTCCAGAACAAGTATTTCTCACACGAAAGTATTGCATTAACACATGTTTTGCTATACACAAGTTTGTGTGTATTGAATCAAAACAAAAAAAAGAGTGAAATAAGCTAATCTGACATATTGTTATGTTACGCAAAACTCCAAAAATGGGCTGGTCAGAATTATTGGCACCCTTTTAAAATTGTGGATAAATAAGATTGTTTTAAGCATGTGATGCTCCTTTAAACTCACCTGGGGCAGGTAACAGGTGTCACACCTCACAAATCACACCTGAAAGCAGATAAAAAGGAGAGAAGTTCACTTAGTCTTTGTATTGTGTGTCTGTGTGTGCCACACTATACGCATGGACAACAGAAAGAGGAGAAGAAAAATAGTCCATCTCCGGAGATCTAGATTTGCCTTTGTCCACAGTGCTCAACATTATCAAGAAGTTTGCAACCCATGGCGCTGTAGCTAATCTCTCTGGGAGTGGAAAGAAGATAAGAAATGATGAAAGGTAGCAGCGCAGGGTATTCGGGATGGTGGATAAGCAGCCCCAAACAAGTTCCATGCTCCGGAAGCATCAGTGTCAGCGCAACCTATACGTCGACATTTAAATGAAATAAAACACTATGGAGCCCACTGCTGACACAGAGACATACAAAAGCAAGACTACATGTAGCCAAAATCCTTTTGGGAAAACATCTTGGACAGATGAGACCAGGATAGAGCTTTTTGGTAAAGCACATCATTCTACTGTTTAACGAAAATGCAATGAGGCCTACAAAGAAAAAAAAACAGTACCTACAGTCAAATATGGTGGTGGTTCAAAGACGTTTTGCTGCCTCTGGTACTGGGTGCCTTGACTGTGTGCAAGGCATCATGAAATCTGAGGTTACCAAAGGATTTTGGGTCGCAGTGTCAAAAAGCTGGGTTTGCGTCCGAGATCTTGGGTCTTCCAGCAGGACAATGACCCCAAAACATACTTCAAAAAGCACCCAGAAATGGATGGCAGCAAAGCACTGGAAAGTTCTGAAGTGACCAGCATTGAGTCCAGATCTAAACCCATTGAACACCTGTGGGGAGATCTTAAAATTGCTGTTGGGAAAAGGTGCCCTTCCAGTATGAGAGACCTGGAGCAGTTTGCAAATGAAGAGTGGTCCAAAATTCCGGGTGAGAGATGTAAGAAGCTATTGATGATTATAAGAAGCGACTGATTTCAATTATTTTTTTTCAAAGGGTGTACAACCAAATATTAAGATGAGGGTGCCTATAATTTTGTCCAGCCCATTTTTTGCAGTTTTGTGTGACATTATGTCAAATTTGCTTTTTTTCCCTCCCTTTTTTTGTTTTGTTCCAATACACACAATGGGAATAGACATGTATACAGCAAAACATGTTAATGCAATGCTTTCCTGTGAAAAATTCTTGATTTTCTGGAAAAATGTCAGGGGTGCCAACAATTTTGGCCATGACTGTAGATCATATATGACGAGTTAATTTGCAACAGATAACTTAATATTTAACAGTTTTCAGAAATCACGTGTGCATTCCAATTAATTTCAACCAAACTGCAGTTATCTGTTTTTGCAAATAAACTTATATTATTTTAAATGTATATTTGGTCACTTTTTTTGTGTGTGTGTGTGTGTGTGTGTGTGTGTATATATGGTCACAATAAAGTGGTTGGTTTAAAATATATTTATGTAAATATATAGCATTTATTTTGTGTCCATTATCAAAAAAAAATAACCCCCCCTTCAAATAGCAGAAATTGTCTCATATGTTTTGTATGATTAGAGTTTTACAATTCATTTATTCAAATTAAAACCGTTTTGTACAATGGTTGAAAATTTTTTAAATAAAATATAGATATGACATAGAATACCTTACTTTAATAAGTATGTGCATATATTACAACATAAGAAATAATTTTTCTCAGTTTTGACTGTGACAACATGCCTCACTATAGACACTTGCTGAATTAAACATACCTCTTTTTTTGACAATAACTATTAAAATTATATTTGTTAATGTTTCCAAATATAGAAATTTATAGAAATATAGTGTTTAAACTATTCATGATTTCATTATGAACTTCAATAAACTTAGCCTACAAGAAAAAGTGCTGAAAATCATTTAGCAGACACTCAATTAAAGTGTGCAAATAAAAAAACGGCTAAATAAATCAATTTCATGATTTCATGAATAATTATTGATGTATTAATTAAAAGTTTGCTGAGTTTATGTAATATTGTTTTATTTAATCTTGTTTAACGTTGTGATGAGAAACTTATTTTAATTTGTTTAAATATATGAGCATAAAAAAGTATTTTCCTTTTTTTATCTGTTTTAAATTTAAATGATTAAAAATATTGTCACCTTTTTTTTCTCTTTTCGTCTCATATAATGAATAATAAATAATATATCGCTTCTAGTGTTCATTATTTATCATGGCATGTTTTAGTCATTAGGGGGCAGTGCAGCCTGTTAAATATTCTCTTCATACAGCAGAATATGATTCATGCGTGCATAAAATCAAATTACAAGGGAGAAAAAAATAGTAATTACTATGGCTTAATAACAAGAAAATACAAGGTGACGTAATTATACCGATAAATAGGTATTCTTAACGACCCGTGAATAAAATAGACGGCCGCTATGACAACCAACAAACCTATTAAATCTAGACCAAATTAAACATTTTAATCGTTTAAGGGAGGTTTGAGTCACACGCGTGGACAGTCGACTGGTCGCCTTGGAGACCCGGACGCGAGTGGGATTCTGGGAAGTGGAGTTTCATGCGAAGTGCAAAGACGCATCAAGAGATGGTGCTTTCCAAAAGTAAGTAAATCTTTGGTTTCAAGACATTAGAGGCACCAATTTTAAGATGTTTAAAGCTAATTTTAGAAACTATTCAGAAAAAGTGCCAGAGCATCCAAACACTCCCCACCCAGTGATCACATTTAGAAGAAAAGCATCATAAATAAACATGCTCAGCTATTTTAATTTGCAGGTATGTCATACAGTATAGTTTGAGTTGGGAAGAATTTAAGTCTTTTATGCTCACTACAACTGTGTTTATTTAATCAAAAATATAAAAAGATTAGTTTTCTATGTCAATATATTGTCAAATGTAATTTATTCATGAATTTTTCATTTTCAGTGTCACAAGATCCTTGTTTTTTTATTATTTATTATCAGTGTTTCATATTCTAATGGAAACCCTAACATGTTATTTGATGAATACTTGTAATGTAACATCATTAATGTCTTTACTGATACAAGTTACGCGTCCTGAATGAACAGCTATTTGTGTAGCTTTTTATCTGAACTTTCTGATTTCAAGCTTTTGAACATTATATGCATTCTTTTACACCAAAGCGATACATTCTACTTCTGACCGCCACAAAAAGATTAAAATCTGCCAGATTTCCTACAGTATCAAGACATTCCCTCTGCAAATGACTTAGAAAGTGCTTTATTATATGTATGCTGGTGATATCACAGCAGAAAGAGTCTCTTTCTGACCTCTCATCCTCATTATAGCCGGTATAAACATGACAAGCTCTCTCTAGAGCGCATCACCGTCACTCTGAAGCACTGTTTAATGTGGGCAGAGGGAGTACTTCAGTGCTTCTACAAGGGAATCAAGACAGAGCTTCACCTGGTGATGTTTAGTGGATAGGTGAAATCTGTACTCTTCCAAGCAGGTGTCGTGATAAGAACAAAAGGTCCAAAAGCTACACCACTGTACCTAATTTACCCTTTGAGAGTGTAGTTTAGCACCTCAGACGCGCATATTTGTACCTGCAGTGTTCATATTAATACATAAACGTTACAACTTTTAAAACAGCCTCTACTCCAAACCTTTCTACCTTTTTATCCGAGAGTGTAAAGAATCACATTATATAGCTACTTTGTGCTTGTAAAGTGCATCTTTGATTGGAATAAATGTCACTTGCTTTGACACATTTTTAGAGCGACTCCTGTTGTATATATATATGCGCTATATATATATATATATATATATATATATATATATTGCTTTATTTTGAAAGAATGATCCAACTTACCAGAGTTGGATCGACATCTTACCTTAGTAAAATCTCTCTTGAGTGTGTAGGGAATGAAAGATAGCATCATGTGACGTGCGCTGCCTCAGATGGCTGTTTTATTAGGAGCAAATAATGACAAATCTCGCTTGAACTCGCGAGCAACGATTAAACAGAAGCAGATTTCGGGATTGGGGACTCAAACGCATGCATAAACTTTGAGTCACACAGACTAAAGTAACCACACACACACACACACATCATGAGTTAAGGCAACTGTTGGTGGTCCAACAGGCACAGTATGAATGTCACCCACAAGACTAATGGAAGCGTCTCCCACACACTCACGCGCGCGCGCGAGCACAGTGCAGCAAAACACACGACAAATCACATCAAAAGCTACTACACGAGGCCTGTAACCACCACAGATGATCGATTATTAAACTTCTCCACCGGTCTCCCTCTCCGAGCTGTAATTCATCCCGATAAGTGAGCTGTTTTGCTTTTGTTTTTCCGAGCGCAGTCTCCATGCACACTGCAAATTGGAGCGTTTACTACATTTGGTATCTCGTTGGCCTCTGCCAAGGACAGAAAACATTGTGTTTAACTTCGGTCTCAAAGAACTCCCTGATTCACTCCAGCTTGGGTCATATTTTTAATGATGAATACACCCCCCCTCACAGAAGGCTGAAGTGCTCCGCCAGTCTGACGGCTGTGTGTTTTGAGGGCTAGTTTGTCGGGGATTGGCTTTCACACACACAGGCTGAAAGGGTTACTGTTCAATCTATTCTGCGCTCGCCAGAGTGCGCGGCCGAGTGGCGCCGGCGCGTCACACACGCACACACGCACGCACACACTCACACTCTCAGCCTCCACCAAAAAGCTCTAGACATCATCAAGAAACAGAGCTGACAACTGCCCCCACCCTGCGCCAAAACACAGCACCAGTAGTGTGTATCTCTCACAATACCCTCGGAAATAACACGCACACACATACATGCGCTTTCGCTCCACCGCGAGCGTTTGACGCGCGTCTGCGGACCGTGAAGTCGCGTTTTTACGAGTGTTTGCTGACTAATTAACAGTCTGGTACCGTCAGCATCAGTTCACAGGCATTGTAGAGGGTTGCAGTGTTTCTCACGCCGAGACTTTTGGACAAGAATCGGGCTCAGATTTCTGTCTCTGAGACTTTTTTTCTCTCTCTCTCTCTCTCTCTCTCTCTCTCTCTCTCTCTCTCCCCCCCTTCCCTTCCCCTTTCCAGAAGCAGTACGCCAGGAGCTGCTGGCTCTCCCTGCTCTATTTCACCAATGACAGTGTTTGAAAATGGCTGCATCATATTTTAGCGCTGTGTTAACATCGGTGCGCTTTTACGCACGACGTTTCCAAGCGCTCCCTGTAGTGTATTTGCACGGCATAAGCACACAGAGGCCCCAGATCTCATTCAGAAAAAGCACAAAATGTTCAGCACGCACGCATCTGCATTCATTCTGCAACACATGCATCATTCAGCGTTCTTAACGTAAAGAAACCAAGAACATCTGACATGGGACATATTTCTCGGATCCTTCGGTCCAAGTTGAACAGATTTTATTGCTAAAACCATGGCATTTACACGGACATGTTTATTATTATTAATATTAATATTCTCTTAAATTCATTTTTAGAACTTTTCAAGTAGAATTTCTGGTATATTCTATTCTCTTCTCTTTATCTATACTCACAACCGTTAAAACAATAAATAAAACATACACATTTTTTTTTTACTAAAATACTATATGATTTCCAAAAGAGAAAAAAGCTGAGTTCACGTATATAACTTTCAGCCCAGCCCTTTTTAAAATCATCATCATCATTATTGATATTAATATTTGTACAAAACCTTTAGGCATAGTGTTCTTCAGTCTCTATAAATAGAGTTCGAATAAGGAAAGTGAACTTCTCTCTTGCGTCTTGGCAATAATTTCATAAAAATAACCACTAGCCGAAGTGCTCCTCGTGAGAATATGGTCCTGATCCTTTAACAAAAAAATAGCTGCATTCTTCTTCGTCTTCTCACTTAAATATGTACATATGCCGTCATATATTTTGAATTAAAAAGCTATATATATATATGTATAAAAAAATAGATTCGCTATGTGGCGCCACACGAGTCTATCCGTGGGTAAACAGTGCAATCATTCCCAATCGATAGCCTCCCCTCTCTCTCTCTCTCTGCTCAGCAGGAGCACTTGCACTCGGAGATGATGGGGTACTGCACCGGTATCCACGTGCAGTACTTCTGCCGCAGGAAGCCCTGGCAGTACCACCGCAGGAGGGTCTTGCTCACCGACTTGATCGGCTTGCAGGACATGCCCTGGGGGAAGGAGCAGGAGCGCTCGCTGAAGCAGTTGCCCTCCTTGATGTAGCGCGGCCAGAAACGCGCGCCCAGGTCCTTCCAGGTGTACAGCACCGGACAGTGCGTGTACATCCACAGCCACTGCAGAAACTTCCGCCGCGCCTTCTTGCCCACCTTAACCCGCCTGCCGTAGGGCGTCTCCGTCAGGTTCAGCTTCTTGAGGTCGGCGGACATTGGCGGGCGCGGGAGCTCCGGCGGCGCGCTGGCGTTCAGCTGGGTGGGCAGGTGGATGGACATGAAGCTGGGGTCGAAGTTGCTGCCCATCTTCTTGCGGAGCGTCTTCTCCGAGAGGTCCTGCTCGCGCGGATCGTACTCCGGATCGGGGATCTCTATGAGGTCAGGGACCGGCAGTTGGTCGCCGGGCGAGGGCCTCAGGCGCAGATAGTGCTGGGCCGCGGCGCCTTGCGCGCAAAGGAGCAGGAGCAGCAACAGCGGCAGCGGCAACGCGCGGGCGATGCTGCCCATGACTCGTCTTCTGTCTGTCTGCGGAGTGGAGTTGGCCCTCACACACCCGCGCATAAATAGCGAGATCTTTTAATAGACGGCCGCGTGGCCCGGAATGACATGGGACATGGGCTGTCTGTTTTTCAGGGATACTCGCTCAGGTGAGGCGTGCCAAGTGCGCTGCAAAACCGTATCCTCATCGGACTTTTCGGCGGGTCACCATGGCAACGGGATAGGATGGGATGGCAGCCTGCTCGGATTCTGTCAAACACCCAAACTGGCGTTTGAAATGTCAGCGCGCCCGTGGAATGGAGCGCGTCTTAGCCAATGTTATTTTTACGCACTCCTCTCTCTCTGGGCGCACAGGCTCCAGTGCGTCCCGCCGAACCGGCGCTGCTGAACCGGGACGAGAGCCGCTCAGTCTCTCCACAGTCCTCGCAGTTCTCCGCGATCGGAGCCTAGAACATGTTCGGGATCACTCCGGAATAAAATCGGGATCCTCTACGCAAGCGTTCCCGCGAAAGTCTGTCGAATGTCCTCCAGCTGCGGTGCGTTCATATCTCCGCTGGGTCAAAAATCCTCCTCCGCGGAGCCGTCCGAAAAACTCGCCTGTTCTTGATCTGGGACAGAGGAGAATGAGCGCGTCTGGAGGAGAACTCCTCTCTTTCCCAAGTTAAATATCCCCACCCCGTCCCTCCTCCCCCCGCCGCTCCATGAGCGCGCGCGTGAGTGTGTGTGCGCACCCAGCTCACCAAGAACCCTCAGTCTGACTGACAGCAGAACACACACTCACACACACACACACACACACACACACACAATGAGACCCCCCTCCCGACACACACACACACATCCCACCACAACAGCTCTGGATTTATCACAGGCTGCTACAGAACAACTAGAAAACACACATTTGGGATTTTCCATATCTTGCACATTCCGTGACACTTACCCACCTATTATGAACGGTTACATAGTCTTGCATAAATAATGTTCAAATGGAAACCTTATAATTCATTCATACCACATTCAAATTACACTCTTTTCTGGATGCATCAGTCATCTGGGGCTTTTGCACATATTGGAACTTGATGCATATTGTGCATTTTAATGAATAATCATTTGAATGCTTTTCTTTCCTCCAATAAAGCCATTTTTTAGTAGTCTGACATCAGCCACACACACACTCTCCCCTCTCTCTCTTACACACACACACACACACAGGCGACATCACTTTTCCCAAGGAAAAAGAAAAACAAAGTGAAGTGCTGAGGAATCCAATAATTGGTCCATTAAAGCGCCTCTGGTTTGTGTGGAGGTTTGTGGATTCGGCTTCGACCTTTGCTCTTGCCACTGGCAGGAACTAACGTGCGTGAACTCTTGGGGTCACCAAATAAACGGCCGCAATTAAGTGTTTAAACGGGCCACATATAGAGACGTGTCACCTCTCACGGTGCCAGAACTCGAGCTTGAAGTGCAGCATGATGTTCCAATGGCATGCACAAATTCTGCCCTCCATCCCTAACACTCACAGGTGACCTCTGAAAGAGCAGAAGTAAACTTTCACAACCCAAATTTAATAGTGCATACGGCAAACTTTCATCAAGTCATTAACAATAACATACGAGCTGCCAAAATCTTTGCACGTGCATGGATTCATCTTTTGATGGACAAAAGATGCAGTAATATTTGTTAATGTTATTAATGAGCGTGTTATTTTAAGTGTCTCTCTCTCTCTGTTCTCAAGCTGTCTGTGGTGGATTGCAGAGGCTGGAGGGATATCCCTCTGTGAGCTGTGGGCTTCATGACATGAGGAGTGTGAGGCATGTAAAGCAGGGCCCCAGCAGTCTGTGGATCGGTGGCAGACTGTCTGGCTGCGGTTCTGTGGTTCTGCGGTTCAGCTGCCGGTGTCACGCCGCATTGTGACCGCTAGAGGGCTCACTGACGCTCACAAAAACATCCTCAGCTCACGTTCAATCACACCGAGACGACTTGACATTCCGTTTCACGTTTAATCACATCCAAATTCCAACGCACGAGCTTTTCATGTCGTGCAGTAGGCCATATCACTTTAAGCAATGATAATAAATATTAATAAAGTGTTACAAACAATGTAAACGAGGTTCATCAGTTTTAGTTTGGTTAAAAAACAGTGCCTCAATTGCATCTAACATTTAAACTCTCAGATACTGCAAATATATTAGGCTAGTGAGTATCTATATGGACAGGTAACAAAATATATAGCCTACCAAGAACGCTAATATTCCCACTAAGTCATACATTTTCTTTTGAATGTTAAGGCGTTTTAGGAACGTTTTGTGGACGTTAAGGGAACATTCCATTGAATCAGTTTGCAAAGATCATGGGAATGTTACTTTTAAATGTTCTCTGAACGTTCTGAAACAAGTAACATTTGTGAAAAGTTCTAATCTTCAATGAACATATAAACAATGCTTTTGTGCCAACATTTTTTTATTATTATTAAGAGAGCATTAAACAAGCATTCTATTCATGTCGCTCGAACGACGTTAGCGTTCTGAGAACATTCCCATACAGGCAGACAGATGCAGCGTCCCTCATCTGCTAAAAGAATGCATGTACGTGTAATATGAATATTTCGACGCTCAAAGTGACACGGTTGTTTCATCACAGTGAACGGAGCGCTCCGCGTCTCTCTGGCTCTGCCGCGTCTCTAACTGGAAGCAGATGCTGGAAGCGGCATTGAGAAATCTGCGCTCGCTTAGCGCTGCCTGTTTGAAGATCTCCTCTTTATTCTTTCGCCGTGCGTCTTGTAAACAGCATCAAATTGGCGAATCTCTCTGGCGACAGCGATGGAGCGCGCTCGATAGAAACGTGCGTTTGTCCCGTGAGGTGATGTCATACCTTACGTTCAGCATACGGGCGGAATGGCGTGTGATTGACAGCGCAGACTGTGAGGGTTTTCAGTGACACAGCATGGGGACGCTTCCCTCTAAATGTGTGTGTGCGCGACTGAACGCGCAGCTCCAATGCGCCGCGCTTCTATTCAGGCCTACCGTGTGGCGCAGAGAGGGGAGGAGAGGACACAGGAAGAAAAGAAAAGTGGAAGAGGGGGTGGGCAGGAGGTCAGTAATGATCTCTAGGCCTCGTTTAATTGGGATGCGGTCAGTGTGTGTGTGACTTCACTGCATTCCAGCTTGATTACCCTCATTCATGTTGCCTAAAATTAAAATGAATGCGAGAAATATCCTGCTGGGACAGAGAGCGGGGAAAAGGAAGAGACCCAGGGAGAGGGCATTCCCAGCGCGAGGGGGGCGGGATGACATCACATTCCTGGAGCCCGGTTCCTAATAACCGCAAGATATTGCTGTGATTAAGTCTCGGTTTTGGAGGCCCAACGCGGACGCTTGAGGTGCAACCAAAGAATCCGAACGGATTGGAAGGCCTTCTCGATTGATCTGGGGTGCGATTCCCAAAGATCCCACAAACAGCATTGCACACTTGTGGTTAGAAGCATAGTTTCTTGTTAGTATGGCATGGACCTCCTTTGCTTCTGGATGCATGCTAACAAGCAGTACATTCTATATCTGTCAGTATATATTTCAGTCAATATTTTAGCATGTTAACAATCAGAGTTATTGCTCCATCATGTGCGCATGATGTAATTCCTATTGTTGGACCAACAGTTGCAACTAGCTAGTTAAGGAAGGATTAATTATGGTAGTTAAGCAGGAAACGCACCCCCGGATTGAGCTGGATCCAATTGGAAAGAGCTAGGATGCTTTGCATTTCAAATACTGAACCTGAACAAAAATAAACACAAAAAATACTGATAATAATCAGAAATGCTTTTTGAATCAGTTATTCTTACCAGCTATATACTGTTTTTTTATACTTGCAATCAATGGCTTTCCCTGAAGGCCGAAGACTTTTTAATGACGCACACGTCCGTGAAGCAACGGAAGGAAAAAATGCTGCTAAAAAACGTAAACATGAAACTGTTCCGAGGGGTTTGATGTCACGCCGCATTTTCACTTTTTGGTGCGGTGTCTGCTTAGCACACGCTGTCAGGATAACAGAAACACACTTAGCAGCTTAATCCCACCGAGATTCATCTGCTATCTGTCCTGAAGATGTCTGCCTTATGTGTGTGTGAGGTGAGGAATGAGTGTGTGTGAGTGTGTCACGCTAAACACATACTGTGAAATGCCTCAGTGCAGCGACAGCATGCAGAACAGCACAGGACAGAGACGCCGTGTAGACTCAGAAGATGTCCTGAATATTGACTCACACTGGTGATCTAATCAAAAGACACATAAACGAGCAGCTGCAGACAAACAGCCCTCATTTAGCTCTGCTGGGCAGTGATTTATCACACTACTGAATGATATGACCATATATATGCCATGGAACGAGATTTGGAGAAAACGGCATTGCATCACTTGCTCAGCAATGAATGGGTGCCGTCAGAATGAGTCCAAACAGCTGATAAAACATCACAATAATTCACAGCACTCCAGTCCATCAGTTCACATCTAGGGAAGACAGAACGAAGCTAATCCATCAAGATATTTTATTCATTAAACTGTTGCTTCTGGCCACAATGTGAGTCCATAATCCTTAATAAAACTTCTTTCAGTGAAAAAGTCAAGAGAAACGTCTGCAAAATAGTGAGAGATAGTTATTCTGTATTACGGACTCATATTTTGGCCAGAAGCAACAGTTTAATGTTAAAATATCTTGATGGATTATGTTTTTTTTTGTCATCTGTTTGGAGGCTCATTCTGACGGCACCCATTCACTGCATTGCATCGGTTGCTGAGACACTGATGCAATGCTAGATTTCTCCTCAAATCAGAAGAGCTGAATATGCCTTAAAATATCACTTTTTACCCCAGTCCTGATAGCAGATACCAGATGCTTCATTTGCTTTTCAGGAAGTTATTTTTAGATCCTTTAGAACGTTTAGAAATTTAGAACGTAAATGTGAATTTGATTACATTTGTAATTAATCGCCACTGTGAATGTAGAAATTCCTAATAGTTTCCTAATAAGTCTTAGCCACACTAGCTTTGTGTAACTCACAGGTATGAGATTTAATTACAGTAGATTCCTCAATCACAGAAGGAAACTCTATCGCCCCCTAGAGTACAGACAGATAGAGCTAGGTAGACCTGTGCGTGTGTAATTCTGTCTGGATATGCCTGTTACTATATATATATATACACACACACATAGTCTCCTTTCATCTCAGTGTTGTTCATCAATCCATCAGTCCAATCATATTTCTTAACAATGGCAGTGTGTGTGTGTGTGTGTTTTAAGTGGTGGCTGAGGTTTGCTTAATTCAACAGTATGTGGTGGTTGTTCTCACTGCAGTGTCACTGCTACTGCTCAACTTACACACACACACACACACACACACACACACACACACATTCAGACGGCCGCTCTGACATCACTCTGTACGCACGTCCACTCCAGCTGTTGTGTCTCATCCAGGACACACCCACCGGATCAAAACACGGGCTTATGAATGATTATTAGTGTTATATTAACAGAAATAATGAACACACACACACTCTCTCTCACACACACAGTCTGGCTCCAGTGGATTAGATGCTGGCGTTTGTTTTTAGACTCCTCTCACACACACACACAACATGCACAAGACAATCTGATTGAAAACAAATGTGAAAAGCCTTCTCTGACTGGCTCCTTTATGTACAATTGTATTTAAGATTTGACTTGAAATGAATGTTAACTGAAATAAAATGATACATAAACTGTGATCAGATTTTCTTTCATTTTGTTTACACTAATAAAACATTGCAATTCAGAGAGAAAGTAAAAAGCCATTTCAATGCTCTTCATATTAATAACAGCTCCTCGATGCTACTCCTATAAGAACAAAGTTTGAATTCATTTTAAATATATTTTTAATTTTGCAATTATTTTTGGATTATTTTACTTCCGTTTATGTAAAGCTCCTTGCATGAACATTGTGTATGAAATATGCTATATAAATAAACTTCCCTTCCCTAAAATTAAGGTATAGTTTTATAAACTCAAAAACTTCTCTTTTGAAACTATTACTATTTTAAAAAGTGCTCTTTGAGTATACAAAAGTCTTGACTTTTAAAAGTTGGATTTTTCTTTTTTTCCTCTGCATAACGGCCCACCACTAGTATAAATATATATATATATATACTATACTATACTAGTGGTATAAATATATATATAATAAATTTACAGTTTTTTTTTTCCAATATTTAAATTTATATATTTATTTTTATTTTTATATTTATATTATATAAATATTTAATATATTAAGTTTTTTAAAATATATACATAATAAACACATATATTACATAATATATACACATAAACATTACACAGATATATTATGTTAACAAAAACTTATTTTAAATAAGATTAATAATTAAATGATATATA
>JAUCMT010000056.1:3428286-3445379 GCA_032357475.1 Enteromius thamalakanensis
GCTTTGCGCGGAAAGCGGAGCATATGAATCGCGTGCAGAGCACAAAACTGACGAAAGCTGCTCCGGCGGAAAACTGATGAGATCTAATAAAAGTTTCAGATGACACGCAGCTCATTTCTTCATCACTATAAGTTACACGGTTAAACGGTTAAAATGAGCATCCCTAGTTGTTAGTGAGTTAGAGTTGTCCAAATGATTTTATTACAAATCAAAAATAAAGTTTTACTATATTTATGGCAGGAAATTTACAAAATATCTTCATGGAACACAATCGTTACTTAATATCATAATAATTCCTGAATAAAATTTTTATTTCAACCCATACTATGTATTTTTGGCTATTGCTACAAATATACCCATGCTACTTATGAATGATTTGAAATTTAAATTTAAATAAAATGTATTTTATTATGTATACAATTTTTTTACTACATGAAGTAAGAATGCTTTTGTGTATAAGGATGAATAAAGAGAAAATATTTTTAAGATTTTTCTTTTAATTATTTATGCAAATAGTATAATTTAATTACATTTTGCTTTTAAAACAAAACAAAAAAACAAGTCTACAATCACAGCCAAACTCAGATGACTTAACTGTAACCTTAAAATTTACTCATAAATCATAATTAATCACATCTGTAAACTATATCAGGGCCGCCTAATTAATAAAAAAATAAATAAAAATTGCAACATAGTTTATTGTGATTATCAAACCTCAAAGACTGATGTAAACAAATACATGCGCTGTGAAATAAAGAAAGACACAATGTTACAGTTGTAGCATAAAAATATGACTATATTATTTTCTTTAAAAGCTATTTTAATTTTACTGTAAAATATTACAATTGTATTGTAATTACACAATAGCGCTATATTTTGCTTATTATTATTATTTGTAGATTATTACTATTTCATAACCATATAAAGTCACTGATGCGTGTACTTCCAAATCCATAAACAATTAAAAAATTCCAAACTGTGTTACGATTTACACGAATTGATCAGGCAGCTAGACTATATTGATGATCTGATAGCATCTGATGTTTCTCTCTCACCGCTGTGTTTGCGTGAGCTCTCTGGGGACGGGGTCGGAGAGGGCAGGTAGTCCACCTGAGAGGAGGTGGAAGCTGGTTTCTCCGGAATACTCTCTTTGGAGAAGTCTATAATCCAGCCTAGACTGACTCCAGAGCTCTGATGCTTATACCGGGCCGACTGGAGCACCACCATCCACCGAGCATCCCGCCACAGGTCCTCCAGATGCTGAGAGTCAACACAGATCAACACGAGTCAATCACATATTCTGATCTGAACTCTGAAGGAGCAGCAGAAGCAGCGCTAGATTAGAGTTCATGTTTTACATGGGTTCAGGTTTTAATATGTAGGAAAATGCTATTTTGGCGTTTTCACGACAACATGTGTCTTGTTTTCTGTCAACTACAAACTGGAAACACCACAAATGCAGCATTTGAAATCATAATTCATATTTATTATTCATATCATATTTCTGGACTGGTAACTTGGTTGTGTTAGTGCTGCTAAATCAACACTTCTAATATAAGAAATTAATATTTTATTAATCATTATTGATTCTACAATTATTATAATGTTTTTGTTATGTATATATATATTTAATATATTTATATATAATTGTAATTTTGTATTTTTTAATAAATACTCATTGCAAGATAAAAGCTGGCTTTTATTTTAATATTTTAGGATTTATCTTTTACAATATTTCTTCATAAGAA
The DNA here is from genome assembly GCA_032357475.1 of Enteromius thamalakanensis. NCBI lineage: Eukaryota > Metazoa > Chordata > Actinopteri > Cypriniformes > Cyprinidae > Enteromius > Enteromius thamalakanensis. The sequence goes on from JAUCMT010000056.1 coordinate 3,430,035, forward strand.
CATTTATATTTTGTTATAATTTTATCTAAAAAATACAGAAATTAACATTTATTCAAAACGGATGCTATAAATCAATCAAAAGTGACAGTTAAACAATATTTGTAGTACATTTTAACTTTATGGTCCTTCTACTAATTACTAAATGCACATGAAATAGGATAAACGAATTGTATAATTATTGAGTTAATGTCATAAATCAAGTTCAAATCTGTTTAAATTGTTTTCAATTTATATTATTTTATAATTGATCATTTTACCCCCAGAAATACTTGTCACAAGATAAAGGCTTTTTGTTGTTGTTGTTGAGAAAACAAGCAAATAAAATATTCTATAAGATAATAGTAATAGTAGAACAGTAATAGTTTATACAGTGTTTCTTTCTAAGAATAAAATTATATTTGTTTTCATAGATTTAGATAAAAACACACATTAAAAATAGAATCTGTTTTAATTTGAAATGTCTTAAAGTATAAAGGCTGAGCTCTGGCTGTGGACTCGTTGGCTGATCTTTAGCTCGGCTCTTGGGCCTCTTGCATCTATTAAAGATGATCCTGTAAATGCCGCAGTTGAACGGTTTGTTCTGATTTTTATTGCGGGTTTACTGTCATCAGTTACACCTATGAAAGCTGAACTGGAGCGGCAGGCTGCCAGCGTTAAATTGCACAGAGGACAGAAATACCTGCAAATACTCCTCAACCTGCTGGTGTTTCTGCTTGGCAACAAAGAGCTCGGACTCGGAGAACGCCTCGCGCAGAGTCTGCTGGGACATCAGGGACTCCAGAGCCAGCACAGCCGACACGCGGCAGTACAGGCCGATAAAACTGGGGCAGTACGCCTCGAAGTGAACTGCACGGACAGAGAGTGAGCGCTCAGTGGGGGACAGGGCAGAAGATACGTGTATGTGTGTGTGTGTGTGTGTGTGTGTGGGGACATGTTTACGGTGTGTGTGGTCTCACCTAACTCAAAGATCTGCAGCGGCAGGGTGAGGAACCCCGAGCGAGGCGAGCAGAGATGGTTCTGTCCGGGCGGAGAACACACCTCCTCACACGGTGGGAGGAGCAACAGGAAAGACACACCCACTCCCAACTCAACCACCTCCTTCACATACACACGGAAATGTTGCGCCTGATATATAAGGAACACGAGAAACATTAGCATTTATTTGATCTTATTTAACTTCATCTTATTTTATTATATCGTTGTCCTCACCTGATATAAGGAAAACAAGAAATGTTAGTATTTATAATTTGTTTAATGTAATTTAATTGTATTGTATTTAATATTTTTTTCTATTTTATCCTATTTTATTTTATTTTATCTTATTTTTAAAATGTAATTTTGTTATGTTATTTTATTTTCTTTATCTTCACCTGATATAAAGAACACAAGAAATGTTTCATCTTATTTTATAAAAAAAAAAATATATATATATTTTATAAAAATTCTATTTTATTTTATTTTATTAAAAACATTTTTTTTATTCAAATTGTTCTGGTTGGTTTAGGTTTTTATTCATCAGACATCAGATATTTGCTGTACATTATGGAAAGGTTTTACTTCATTTTAATCAAAGTGACAGTAAAACACTATTTGTGTTATGAAGTAATGCTTTTAATCAGAAAGAGTGCATTAAATCTGTCTAAAGCGACAGTAAAATATAACTTATGCTACATTATGACACGTTTTTGAATAAATTATTATTTTTATTCAGAGAGGATGCATTAAATCAATCATTAATTACAGAAGAACATTATTTATGGTCCATACATTGACATTTTTTTGGTAATAAATGTATTCTGCATGGCTGTTAAAGTGATAGTAAAACACTATTAACAGTACATTGCACAAAGAATGCATTAAACGGAGTAAAAGTACACTTTACTGTAAATTAGGGCCCTATTTGAAATTAAATTAATAACAAAATATTAACTGCAAAATATCATCAGGTCAAACTGTCTGAAAAAGTTTTAGTCCCAAATTACTGTATGAAGAATTTGTGGCTAAAATATGTCACCCTTAACTCAGTGTGTTGTCATTTCTTTGTAATTATTCGCGAAATTCACTACCAATTTCCTATATCAAATGTTTTTCAGTGTAGATTTTCCATTTACACACAAAACAGACAAGTGTTTTATCATGGTCATGTACGTATGTGTGTGTAATTCATGTAGTGCGCCCTAATTAACTCAGCTCCCACATAAATGGCATTAATGTGCTTGTGCAATCAAACTAATTGCGTGTTTTTGTGTGGAGGTGAGAGCTCACACCTGGTGGTTGGGAATGTTGATGTAGGCGAGTAAATCTTTCGCAGCGGTCCGCAGGTCCAGGAGGAGGCGATGCGGAGCGGTCTGGACGTCGTCACAAACCTTCGCGCTGTCCTCCAGAGAACTCAGCGACTGAAGACACTGCCATTCTTCCCTAACAAACACACACACACATGAAATTATTACACGCATACAGAGTCGTTCAAAAACTGTTTTGTAAAGAAGTTCATCTAGGCTGCATTTATTTGATCACAAATACAGAAAAACTTTTTTTTATTTTATTAAAATGTAAAACAATATTTTTCCATTTGAATGTACTTCATAATATAATTTATTCCTGACTTTTAAGCATCATCACTCCAGTCTATCACATGATTTTAATAAAGTTTAATATGATTTATAGTCAATGTTGGTCAACAGTTGAAAATAAAATCTTTTATAGGATTCTTTCATAAATAAAAAATTAAAAAGAACAGTGTTTATTCAAAATATATAGATTTTTGTTACAATATACAATATACTATTACACTTTTTAAATAATGCTTTTATTCAGCAAGGAGGTGTAAAACAGATAAAAGGTTGTAAAGACTTCTGTTTTGAATTAATGTTTTTTTTTTTACTTTTTATTCATCAAAGGGTCAAAGAAAATAAAGTATTACAGGTACCAAAACATAAGCAACACAACAGTGGATAATAAATCATAATATTAGAATGATTTCAAAAAGATCAATTGCCACTGAAGACAGGAATAAACTGATAAAAATGCAGCGCTGCATCACAGAAATAAATGAGATTTTAAAGTTTATTTAAATAGCAAACAAATAATAAAAATTGCAAAAAAAAATTCCTGTAATAAATGCAGCCTTGATGAGTATAAGAGAAAAAAACACATTAAAAATCTTACTGATCCCTAATTTTTAAACGGTAGTGTATTTAAAGACATCCACATGTATAATAAGCATAAACACATCATACCTGGAGACGTGGCCGTTGTCTCGTATTTTGACGTGGTACAGTACGTTTGGGTGTTTGTGGGACACCAGCATCCTGATCTGGTCCACTGAGGTGTAGAGCTTCAGGTATCCCAGATACAGGCCGGGAGACAGACACTTCCTGCTGCGCCGGTGATACGCCAGCTTCTCCTGCACACAGAGAGATCGTTACAAAACAACAATCTCATCAAACCTGTCCAGGGCCAAATTCATCCCAAAAACAAGTGAAATAAACATGAAGTGACTCCAATATTGTCTTTCATGCTGAGGTGTATTTGTTAATCAAATAAAAAAATATTATAAATATATAAAGTGATAAGAAATATAATTATCTTTTCATTTATTTCATATAATATATTTACATTTAATATAGTATCAGGATTTTTTTTTTTTAAACAATTACAAACTCATCACAGTGTCTCAGGATATACAGTGTCTGGAACCTTCTGTGTGCCGTCTGAATGAAAAACACACACTCACACACAGAGGTATGAAGAACTTCCTGCAAAAGCCTGAAATTGACCCACGTTTATCATTTCTAAAGTATTTGACTGAGAGACTGACTCTGGAGCCATGTGGTTGTTGAGCTGTGGAACCACTTTCACCACACACACACACACACACACACACACACACACAGCTTCACCGCAGGGAAAATCTGAGGCCCTCAGACAAAACATCATTTTGACACCAAGGCTGATGTTCCTGAGCCAGAGCCGTTCCAAACACACGATCAGCGGCGGGTGAAGTGTTTACAGCGCTCAGACTAAATCATCAAACGAACAATGCTACTGTTATACCCCCACAATTCACTGCACTCCAAGAACAAGAGTGAGGAACACAGAGGCTAGCTTTTTTCCCCACTGATTTTCAGGCTATTTATACAAGAGTCTGAAACCTGTTGAGGTAAAGCGTTTGCTCGGACGAAGATGAAAACGTGTCATTTTCTCTTCAAAGTTGTTTTAAATTGCTTTCTGAGATTGAATACGCTGCTTCAGAATGAGTCACTCCGGGCTTGACGTCAATAACCAGACACTAGAAACTCAACGATGACGTCAAAACAGGAAACCATTCAGAATTCTGGACACAATAGACTGATTTTATTATCCTAAAAATGAGTTTTAAGAGACATACAGAACTTGTCAAAAGTTTGAGAACATTACTGTGATTTTTAAGTCTCTTCTGCTCACCAAGGCTTCAAATGTGCTGAAAAATACAGTAAAAACACAAAAACTGTGAAATATTTTTACAATTTGAAAGAACTGCTTTCCTTGTAAATATATTCTAAAATGTAATTTATTCTTGTAATAATAGCTACACTTTCAGAATCATTTCTCAACATGATCCAAGCAGCACAACTGTTTTCAACATTGATAATAATGATAAGAAAAAGATTTGAGCAGCAAAAACCCCAAAGCATCACTGGAGACTAAAGGAATACACCGATCACTGGAAGACATTACACTAGAAAGCCATTACTTTAAATTGTAATAATATCTCATAATATAACTATCTTCTGTATTTTTGATCAAATAAATGCAGCCTTGCTGAGCAGAAGAGATGTTCTGATTCTAGCATTTCCATCTATTCATTCATCATGGAGCTTAATGGGATGATCTACACTTCCACAACGCCCTGGTGTTTAAAGCACTCACATGCAGCGTAGTGAGAAGCGTCTCCAGTGCGCTGGGCTCGTCTGATGAAGAAGAGGAAGACCTGCGCTGCAGCTGGAATTTACTGACGGGAATCCAGCGTACGCCTTCCAGCGGCGCGCATGCGCTCATGTCCTTCATCAGCACCAATACTGCGTTACCGTGCTTGTCCTTGATGGGCTCGAAATACACCTGCCCCAGATCCACTGTGCCCAAAAGCTCCTGCAGAATCAACCAACTTTACTTCAAAACATATGCTGCAGGGTAAACTCTAACAACAGTTTGATTGCAATTCCGTGCAAATCAATATGAGATTTGGTTATGATGCTGAGACTTCACCTGGAGCTGCGCAGCCGCCTGCAGCAGTTTGAGGCGGGTCTGAAGCGTGCAGGAGCTGGAGGCGTGTGCAGGACTGATGCACTGCTGCATCCAGGTGAGCTCCTCCCACAGATGTGACACCTGTTACAATCCAGACAGTGTTTAATACTCACATGCTGCGATGAGACTGAATGAATCCATACTGATTAGCTGTTTTTTTAACATTAATTTCAAATGAGATGAAATACGTTAAACCAAATTCTACATAAATCATATAAATTGTTTTTATATAAATATACAGTCATATTATATATATTTATGTATTTATCTCATTTATAGATGTGAAGTCCTTCACAAGTGCATGTATTATTAACAGCTAAATTAATTGAAACTAAAAACCAGACTAAAACAGTATTATTACAAAGGCTTTGATTGGTAATTTATAGTAATATGGTTGTGTGTTACCTTTGTAAACCAGAGTAAATCCTGAGCGTGACAGCTGTACGAGTCGTCCACCTCGACCACAGGCAGCTGATCCTCTGGAGTCACCAGAACGTTTTCATCTTTATAAAATATACAGGCCATATAAAGACCTCTGCAGAGAGGATCAGAGAGACAGGAGTCATAGATAATGCAAGATATGCTGTGTTGAGAACGTTCATCGTGTTGTTCTCTCACCTTTTCAGATTTTTGACAAATTTGCTATTGGGCTGGAAGAGATGCCTCAGACTTTTAGACACAGAGTGTTTCCTGGTGTTCGATGGGGCTTTGCATTGTTCTAAACACACAGAGAGGTCAGAAATGTAAAAACAAAACACATGCAAAAAAACATGACCTTAAAGGGCACCTATAATGCCTCTTTTTTACAATCTGCTATATGAGGAGTCTCGGGTGTCTCAGCTAAAAATACCCCACATATCATTTATTATATCATTTTGAAAAAATGTTTAGTGTATGTCTCTTTAAATGCAAATAAGCTGCTGCTCCCCACCCCCTTTTGCACAACATGCTTTGCTTTTACATCCTTTATCTCAGATACTCTGTTACGCTCAAGGAATGGGGTATTAAACTTAGCACCTGAACTGTCAAATACACACTGACTCAAACACAAACGCACAAAGTTCAGTACAACACAAGCAAGTTACAAAAACACAGTTGGAAAGCTGAGAAAGAAAATGCATGTTTATATTTAATGCCTTTTCTTATGCAAAGTGTTTCTTTTGATTTGAATTTAGGATAAAGTTTTATGATATTATTATAGAATAATTTTACATTGCACTTCAAGTGAAAAGTACAACCAAAAGGCATTGTACAAAATACTACGATAAAGCTACAGCATGTTTTTAGCAGACCCTAATTCAAGCGAGTTACATTGGGTGCAGTCTGTGTGTTTAACTCCCTGCAGTTGAGGCTCCTTTAACTCACAGTGAAATAATCCCTCAGTGCTCATGCCATAAAACCAGCAAACAGCACCCACGCACTTCAGCCCTCTGAAATATTAACTTAGCATGAATGAGGAGGGTTTCATTCAGGTCCAGTAGTGTTTACCGTGGCAAGCGCAGTGACGGTGCGCCCCTTTAATTTGCCCCAGGAGCTGCTCTAGCGCCTCTTTCAGACCCTGCTGGCGGGGCAGAAGACCATCCACCTCCCTCCAACCTACAGAAACGCAGACAGAGATAAGAACCAATGCATTGTGGGTAAAACAAACAACAGGTGCATATGAAAAATCTGGAAGATTTGGAATTTTGGGTAGTTGTTAAGGTATTCTGGGTGGTTGCTAGAGTGTTACTATGGTGTTCTAGATGTTTGTTGGGATGCTTGGTTGGGTTTCTAGGGAAGAGGATGCCATGGCATTGTTTGGGGTGTATCCTATGGAGTTTGGGGTGTTTACAAAGTTGTTGTAAAGGCATTAGGGTGTAGATTGTTGCTAAGGTGCTTGGGTAGTTTCTAGGTAGCTGAGAGAGGATGCCAGGGTATTGCTTTTGGAATCTGCTGCTACAGGGTACTAGGATGTAGCTAAGGTGTTCAATGTGGTTGCTAAGGTGTTACTAAGGTGTAAATGGCTCTGTTGTGTTTGGTTCTTGTAGACGTTCGCCAGGGCATTGCTTTGGAGTTGCTATGTTCACGACCAAACAAAAACTATGTGATAAATGAAAACTGCACACAAACTCAGACTTGTACACAAAATCACACACACACTTGCACACACTCACGCACACAGCATGGTAAACAGGTCGATATTCTGATGGTGTGTTGGTTGCAGGCTGGTTCCTGAGCAAGCAGGGAAAACATGGACGCTCTATTCCGGGAATGTCTAACACAGACCCTCTCTTCAGTCGGCTAACCTCACCGAGAGTGTGTATGTGCGTGTGTTACGAAACCGATAGAGCGAGCGGAAAAAAGGACACAAACATCATATAAATGAGAGAAATTGAGTAAAAATCATTTCTGCATGTGGCCATAAAGCGCTGTGTGTATGTGAGCGTGAATTGTGGAGGGAGACAACAAGTGTGTGTGTGTGTGTGTGTTTGAGTTGGTGTATAAGAGCCGTTCTGTCTGCAACTTTACAGCTTCTCACAGACATGCAAATATTTCCAGAGGGAGTCGAAATGGAAAACACAAACACACACATTTAAATTAGCATGCTCAAAAGACACACACACACACTCAACGTAAACGAGCACTAAAATCTGTGGGAGAAAAGGACAGCTTGTCCTTACAAACAAAAAAATGAGGATACAAGTATGACACTAATAAAGCCAGACACACATAGATAATTACACATTATATGTCATGCAGGAAAGCAAGACATGACTAAATTTGAACACTGTTGAAAGTGTGTGTGTGTGTGTGTGTGTGTACACTCACTTGAGACTGTTGCACAAGCAGGTTCTGATATCTGAGGTGAACTCCATCCCTTCATGTTATATGCTGATACCTGGACATAACAGCATGTGCCCTGAAACAAGAGACAGATCTGTTGAGTGATGCTGTATTTAAAAAGGTCATGAACTGAGAAAAACTTCCCTTGATATTTTGCCATACAAGAGGTCATTGTAGTATAAAAACATTCTGTAAGTTTCAGTACTTTGCTGTCAGTCTAAAAACAGCTTTTCATTGCAGGTAAGTCTGCCAAAACTAAATGTATAATAGTGTGGATAAGCACTGCCTACATGGAAGATCATCAACACCTGCTTCTATATCAGTGCCCGTTTAGCCCCGCCCACTGTAGTGTTTATGAGAGAGGAGAATGCACAGGTTTACACTGAAACCAAACGATAATGATTTCTAAACTAAATCACAGCAGTGTCTATCTGTGAGGAACGTACGCTGTCAAACATACACATAGCCAATTAATATTTAAAGACTGATGCAGTGGTTTTTGTGTGGTATTATATCTTCATCTGATTTACATCAATTAGGCATTTATTTTATTTGAGGCATCACAATGCATTTTTAAACATCAATTATTTTTTGTTTTTGTTCACTGGTTTTGTTTTTACAAAATTAAATAAAAAAAATGAAACAATAATGTTTTGTACTCTTTAAATGGCACTGTTATAACTCACAATAAAAATAAAACTATTAAAATTTGAAGTTTAAAATAAAGTTTTCACTACTTGAAATAAAGCAGACATTAAATTAAATAAAATTGTAAATAGATGAAAAACAAACTTGAAAAAATTAAAACATATATATATATTAAACAATAATTATTTAAAAAAATTAATAAAAATGAAAAAAGCACATAAAAATATTCTGCAGTTACTAAAATTGAGTTTTCTTAAAAATGTTCTCTAGCTTCTCTTCAACATCTCTTTACTCCTGGCATAACCAAAAGAATAGTAATATTAGTAAATTATAAAGTTTAAGGGATAGTTATCCCAAAATGTAAAATTCAGAAATCCTTTACGAGGACTTTATTTCATTTGTTGGACATTTAAAAAAAAATGTTCTGGGAAAAAAATGAAGCTGTTAAGGAGATGAGTTAAAATAAGAAATCTCTAGATTGTATTTATTTGTTTTAACTTGTTTCGATGCTTGTTATAGTCTTAGCTTGCTGAGGCTTCCTAGTTGTTGAAAACCACTGCTTTCATTAAATGTCTGTTCTTTCATTCATAAAACTAAAAATACGTTTCTGGGTCAAAGAGAGTGATAAAGATGGAGCAGGTCACAAAGAGAAAACCTGAAGTGCACAAGTTGTATGCTATGAGACTTTATGGTGCTCTTTATTTTATTTTATGATAGTTTTTTTGTTGTTTTGGAGCTTGTCAGTTGTGGTAATATTGTTTGCGGTGTGTTTTACTTCACATACTAACCGCTGGAAGTCCAGTGATGTCATACTGAAGCTGAGTCACGTCTTCAATGACCGTCTCACCCAGTAATGGAGTAAATGAAGGAGCGCTGCTCCAGCTCACTGAGACAAACATTAGAGGCAGTCATTCAGCAGATATCTCTATAACTGTGTCCAGCTGTATTTGTAACCGGTGACGGCAAAAGGGATTCTGGAGAGTTATTAGTTCACAAAGTTTGAATAGTAGATGAACAACTCAAAAACCCATTAAACTAACCTAATGTCTGACAGAAACCACAAGCAAGTGTAATACAATATGTCATTCACTAACACTAAAACCAAAGCTACTGTATATAACATTTTTGTTATTTGCAACACAGCTGAAAATATAACTATTAGATTTGTTAATTCTGCTAATTTTTTGTTGCTAGCTGAAATAATTAGTAAAAATGTACACATGTTATATATGATACATGTTATCGCAATCGCATGGAATTTGGTCAGTTGTGTGGTCATGTGGTGTCTGAAAGGTGTCACTCACCTCGATATTTAGTAATAACAGCAGAGTTATGACACAGCGGCTCTTGGAAGTAAACTCTGAGACTTGTGCTACTGCTGACGGACAGATAAACGATGCTGGGAGGCTCAGGAGGACCTGAAATCAACACACACACACACTAAGTGTCATACATGGCTGCTGTGACCTCACGTGTGTGTGTGTGTGTTTGTGTTTTACTCACTGGCATGTGTGTATCCTGTCTGCATGCGTTTGTAGAGGCGGAGCTTCCATTCCCAGGTTTTCAGCTGTCTCTCTCGATTTGACTCCTCCCTCTCCGCAGGCTCCTCCCCCGTCACCTGGGCAACCAGCTCTGCTATGCGATGCTCCGCCTCTTGCACCAGCGAGGCCAGGTGAGCGGCTCTGCCTTCAAGACTTAAAACTAGGCAATAAAAAAAAACACATTAAACAATCATCTGCAAAAATCATAAGATAAATTAGGCTCGGTTTTATATTTCCTTTTTCCCTTCCAAAATTTCACAGCTTTTTCTGCTAAGGCTTTCAAGCTACCTTTATTCCCAATCATATTACGGATGCACACTGTACTGTACAACTGTACATTGTATGGAGTAATTAATATTAATACATTTAAATTGTGAAATAGCTAATAGGCAAATGATACAATATATGGCTGGATTTCAAGTAATGCTTCATATTATTATGTTTTATTATATTGTACCCCAAAATGAGCTTGTTTTCAGATTTGTACAGCATTATGAAAATGTTCACTAAAAATGTAATTACCTCAATGTAAAAAATAATAAATCAATAAATACACATTTTTTCTTTTTTGGATATGCTAATAGCAATTAAATGTTTTTAAATTAACATAAATTAAGTTCAGGATAGCAAATACTACTATACCATGATAATTTACAATATGATTAAATACAATTAATTTAATTAAGAAAAAATGACATATTGCAGATAAGAAATGATGAGAAACGGCTTAATGTGAGAAAATCCTAATGCTCTCAAAATTACACTTCATGCTATTCATGCAAAAATCTAAAACAATATAATGCAAAAATATTTAAAAATGTAATGTGCATGTTTTTATATAATACATGTGCTAATAATTTTTTTTATTTTAAGATGACCTGGACTTTCCCAAACACAGAGGAAGAGCTGTGATTATGTTTTGATCGTTGGTGTTGCATACCATATCAAATTGCTGCTGCCGCTGTTTGATTGAAGCAATAAGCCACTACCACTTTATTGTAATGTATAGCATGTGGTCAACATCTGTAGATGTATGGTTTATGATTCATAAAGCGGGGCTCGTGCTGCATGTGTTTGATTACAGAGAGTGTGTACTCACAGTGGGGACTCTCTTTGGCCCCTGCTCTCAGCAGAAGTTTGGCCATGGGGACGTTGTTGGTCATGATGGCGATGTCGAGCGGCAGCAGCCCCTCGCTGTTGGGAGTGTTTAAGTCCAGCTCCTCCAGACTGAAGGTGTTCAGCAGAGACTCCACCACGTCCAGCTCCTGATGCTCCACGGCCTCAAACAGAGCCTCGCTTCCCTGGAACTACAAGTGCATGCACAGATATACATCACTCACGTGGAAAAATGCATGCATGAAATATATCAATGCCATTTATTACTGAATATCTACTTTGTCTACTTTAGACATTCTACTAACAGTAAGTAACTTTGCAACTACATGTCAACTAGCAGAGTATTAGTAGACTGTGTGCTTAATAACATCTATCCCTTTATTTGGATGGGTCCACAACATACTACATACTCAATATCAGAAACTTTGTAAGTACAGTATGTGTGACTCTGGACCACAAAAGCAATATTTGGTTGAGATACAGCTATTAGAAAATCTGGAATCTGAGGGTGCAAAAAAACAACAACATCTAAATACTGAGAAAATCACCACTAAACGTATATTACTAATCAAAAATTTAACAAAATATCTTAGTGGAATATAATCTTAATATCCTAATGATTTTTGGCATAAAAGAAAAATCAATAATGCATTTTGGCTATTGCTACAAATATGCCCCAGCGACTTCTGATTGGTTTTATATTAACTTATTCTACTTACCCTAAACCTACCCCAAGAGTCTACTCTGAGAGACATGTAGCTGCTAATTAATGAGAATTAGTTGACATGTAGGTACAAAGACACCCTTTTTGCACCTCCAGATTTCCAAACAGTTGCCAAATATTTTCTTTTGATAACAAACCATACACCAAAGCTTATTTATTCAGCATCATATGATGTATAAATCTCGATTACTGGCTGGTTTTGTGGCCCAGGATCACACACGTGTAAGAACAAGCTGCTACGTCATAATTTAATTGTTACTAGTGAGACTATTTTAGTCTCTGTTATTGCATAGTTCTTGTTGAAGTGTTTGAATCTCACCATGGTGGTTTTGTGCAAATGGTCCTTGTCCGTCTGGCTCGGGAGGGCTGCATCGTCCAGAGCCAGGTTGGCGGTGCGGAACTTTCCAGACAGATTTCTGTAGAGGCGTCGCGCGGCGCTCGGCGGAGACGAACATGACGAGCTGGAGTATTTGCGTGGAATCAGAGGATGGGGGTCAGGAATCTGTTGCGTCATTTTGGATTCAGCCCTGAAAAAGAAAATACACAAGAAATGAGCATTTACGATGAATAAAGACAGCTGCTGTCAGCACTGCACTGAATAATAATAAAAAAAGTGTAACTTGCTTTCTTTGAAGGTTTATATTCAGTGTGCAAGAATAGAAGATAAATATTTAAATCTCTCTCTCTCGCTATCTTAGTGCTGTCAAGCGATTAATCGCATCCAAAATAAGTTTTTGTTGTGTGTGTGTGTATGCATATATAAATACACACACGTGCATGTATACATTTCAAAAATATTTATTTATTAATATAAATTATATAAATGGAAACATACATACATGCAAATATTTTCAAAATATATGCTGTATGTGTATTTATATATACATAATCAGCATACAAAGTAAACATACATATATTATTTAAATAAATAAATAAATAAATAAATAATGGACGTGTTTTTTTTTATATTTAATGTCACCACAAAAATATATTCAGTAGGTTGAGCTGACAAAGAACAGATTAGGTAAATTAAATTATATCAGTAAAAATAAAAAAAATAGCTCATTGGTAGCTAATTTAATTCATGTATTACCGTTAACTAATGGCTTTAAAAAATCTCTAAATATTTGAATAAATAAATCAACTTATAATTATTACAATTACAAGTAAAAAACTACTAAAACTTGATGCAAAGTCATGCCAACTTTTCACAAAATAAATATTGAATTAAATTGAAAAATTAAATTAAAATAAGTCCAATAAGTTCTTGTTCTAAAACAGAATAAATAAATCAAGTTTATTCTTGAAAAAATAAAACTGAGCAAGAATGGAAGGAGCTAAAAGTAAAATTCCAATAATCAGTAGCCGAAAAACCCCATATTGATTGACGATTTATATTAATATTGACACGTATACCCTGATATGTAGATTCATTCAGAGGGGCTTCAGGCTTGGAAAGAGAACAAAGCGCTCCAAGAAGTACAACTGTCACAAATGCTCTTGTATTAGGACGGCGTGTCGGATACAGAAGAACACCTCCGAGTGCTCTGATAATAACGCGGTTATTTTAACGGGCAGGTATGTGCTGTGTGCAGATAAAAGTGGGTATATTTGTGGCAGGCCGGATCAGTTTCAAAGGCGGCTGATCTCCGGGCTTAAAGTTTCTCCTCTTGTGCCGAACACACGGGCTGCCGAGCAAACGGCGCGCACTCACATGAAAGACTAGCAGATGAAAGAACGAGGGATAAAGAGAGAAAGACAAAAGAAACAGGGACACCACATGTTAACACAGCCGTCTCAGCACCCCATCAGACGAATAGTGATAGAAGAGAACAGACACACACACGCAACATAGTTTCCCACCACACAACCACTGTGAGGTCCAAAACGTCTGAGACCACACGGATTTAAATCTGGAAGATTAAGAATTCTGAAACACTTACAAACAAAGACACATTGTAACACTTCTGCATGCTGATCATGTGACTCACATAGTCTTCTCCCACTGAATCAAGTATTGATTTTTCAACATTTGTCATTTGTAAAAACTTGCACAGTAACACACACTTATCTAAATTGCGCACACACACAGTCAAGTTGGGGGCAAAAGTGCTCAAATATCTGGGGATTGCGCCTGGCATCACATCAAAAGGCGAAGCAAAATTTAGCACGCAAATACGAGCACATTTAACACGTCCAGTAAGTCAAGGCTAAATGAGAATAGGCCATAGTATGGAAAATTTAGTGAGTAATGCCTCCGTCTAAGAATAATAGCCATTGAGAACAGTAGGCGCATATAAACACATGCAATCCCGCACACATGTGCATGTGTTGAGCTCACTGATGGTAAGAGATTACTCTTTACCGTTTCCCCGAACACATGTTCACATTTACCTCCGAGATCAAACTCTGGCCGATAGCACTGCTAATGTGGCCGCTAAATTACCCGCTTTGTTTCACGTGAGACCACGGGAGAAGCAGTGGAGTATTTCTGTCGCCGGTTTTTAGCTCTGATGTTGCTATACAGAAAATAAACGACGACGGGAACGTTCTGTGCTGTATTAATCAAGTTCCTGCGCTTATTCTGCACAGTCCGTCAATGCATGTTAATAGAGAAGCAAAATCATCATATTTCATACAAAATAAATAAATAAACAAACACTTGCTCTTTCTCTGAAATGATTGCCCATAAACACCATCCATCATTCAGGCCATTCAGTAATGTTAACAAATGGCCAATTTAGGCATTATTTAAGCAAATGTGCATGAATGAAATGTCATTTTTGCTAATAAAAATGTAATTTGACACATAACAGATAAACACTGCAGTAACTTTTTAATATTGCAGTATTTGTTTTTGAAAGTTTATCTTGTGCAATGTGATGCTCTTTATATCATACATTTTTATTTTTATTATAATATACTTTCAATTAAAGTTTGGTTCAGACTTTACTGAAGAATTTGTGTTTATGCTTGGCTTAACTTGGCCAATTTAGTTAACTTTAACTAAGTTAAGGATAGTTATTTAGTAGCATTTAGGTATCTCAACAAATTTGAAGTTGTTCTACGTTAACAGCAGCCACAATTTTTTAACCTGATAAACTCTGTGGGACCCGCCGGCGGGTCCAGGTTTACATATGCAAATTTTTAACCCTTTGTCTGCACCAATAAGCCTATATTTGGTACCATTTGAAAGCTTAGAATCTC
>JAUCMT010000056.1:3465717-3475967 GCA_032357475.1 Enteromius thamalakanensis
ATATATATCAATCTACTGTAAATCCCCTGATAAGTTTGACATATTTTCATGACCACGAGAAGCCTGTGTTTAAAGAGTGGCGTCAGAGCAATAAAATCTTCCTCTGGGTGAGGATGCTGTGTACAGCAGGAATGTGTCAGAATGACAGAAGCACAGATCTGTGTTCAGTGTCACCGGACAATTACCACAGACATGAAGTGACTCACAAAAGAAGACGCTCTGAAACCTCACGAGTGTGTGTGTGTGTGAGGGTGTGTCTCCAGCACAATCTACCACGCTTGCGGTTCCTGTGGGGAGCGACTCAATGCTACCCATAAATCTCTGCAGCGTAGCCACCTCAAATCAGGGTAATGGGGCTAGAAGACATGCTGTCATCCGCATGATGAAGTCATTCGCATGCAGAGCGATGCCAGCCGCGGCGGTGGGTCCGTCTGATTTACTGACTGTCTATCTACACTTTAGTCTATCAGTTCTGTGCTTTATTATGGGTGTGGGTCTCTTTTCTCAATGCTGCACGTCTCAAAACAATGACTCTGAGCCATCCAGACCACAGAAATCTGTTTAGGTCACTTCTGCATGTGCCGTTCCTCGCAGCTCGCTCTGTTTATTTTCCTTCATTAGCGCTAAATGAGCCATTAATCATCAAACATTAGGCTGGCTCATCATGCTGCTGCAAGAGTGAAGCGCGAGATGAAAAGAGAGGGACAGAGAGCAGAAGAAGAGGTGGATGAGGTGTTAGCGTGGTCCAGGACACCCCTGCTGGTAGATGCTGGAATTACACCATTCAGCACCATTCAAACTCGGATATCTTTTGTAACAATACACTACTGTTTAAAAGTTTGGGGTTAGGAACACACACACACACACATATATATATATATATATATATTTTTTTTTTAAGAAATCAATATTTTTATTCAGCAAGGATGTGTTGAAATGATGAAAAGATATAAAGACTCTTAAAGGACCTTGTAACACTAAAGAATGAAGTACCGATGCTGAAAATTCAGTTTTTGAACACAGGAATAAAATATATTCCAAAAGCATATTAAAATGGAAAACAGTAATTTTAAATTGTAATAATATTTCACATTATTATGGTATTTTACTGTATATTTGATCAAATTAATGCAGACTTGGTGAGGCTTTGTACTGGTATCAAAAGAGTTTATCTGCAAAAACAGATAACTCCACTATTTTACATTTTCAAAAATCATGTTTTAGTTATTTTTTAACCTGTTACAAAGAAGAAGAAAAAAATAAAGCATGATTTTCAATTTAAGGGTTGACTTTGGGTTTTAGGAACATGCACACATTTATATATATATATATATATAAATATATATTTACACACATAAATGTATTTGTTTTCGAGTTGGGGTTTGCATAATAATAAATTTGACAAATTCTAATTAATTTTTAATTAGAGCGGGGCAATTTTTCCACACAAAAAAAATAAATAAATAATTAAAAGTATAATACATATATAAGTGTGTGTGTAAAACAAAAATCCTCTCTCTCTGTATGTAATATTTTTATATTAAGGTTTTAATTCAATTTAAGGCCTGATTTTGGGTTTTAGGAGCAGGTTTATTGTAGGATTTCATATATATGTTACACTTGACAGAAACAATTTTAAGATCCCGCAAAGACCAATAAACACATTTATCTATGAATATTTTTCCCGCAACCAAAAAACAACCCAGGACAATAATCTCTGTACAACATCAAGTAATGAAACACCTGAAAAACAGCCTCTTCAGACCCAGAGAGAAGCTGTAGTAAAAGCACATCGATCCAGGGAACTGATCCTGAGGACTGGAGAATAGGTGAAACGCTGATTTGTTGAGGTGTTTGCTTTAGCCAGCGTGCATGCATGTGTGCGTGTGATAGACTCGCGCAGGGTTAGGAGCGATCTCTGATTATTTGCTGACACAAGAGGAAAACTCATTTTGGTTTGGAGTCGGGAGCCAGACATGGAGACAGACCGAGAGCCCGAGTAAAAGAGAGAGAGAGACGCTCTGATTCACACCTCTCTGTTCCCACGGTATTTGGTTTGTTTACGTGCCGCAGTCAGACACAAAAACACTCACATAAACGCAGACGTGTACAACTACAAAACACACTCCATCTCTGATCAGACCAACAACACCATACACTCCAAAACCACTCTTTATCACCACTGTACCAATAAAACATTACATTACTAAAGTTAAAACTCCACTTTTAGTTGCTTTTAGTCAATGTTTGGTAACTTTGTAGTCACAGTGATATACTCAGTGCTGTTTTAGAACATAATCATGTTTAAACATATAGTCTAAAACGTCAATGACTCTGCACTGCACTGAATTCTGTCCAATCAGAAGTCTTAGAATGCAAATGTCCCTCCCCCATCCTACCTGCGACCAATAAACAAGTAGCAAATCATAATGAAGCATGTGTAATTTCTGAACCATTAGCATCACCAAATGGTATTGTAATGAATTAAATTAGTAATAATAATAATAATAATAATTCATATAAAATATTAAAATGAATGAAAAATGCATTAATATTAAAATAAATATAAAATAATAAAAATGTAAAAATACACTTAAATATTAAAGTTAAAATACATAAAACAAAAATAATGCTTTCAAACAAATAATCACATTTAAAATAAAAGTTTTTCGTTATACACTGTATAAGTGTGTACCACATATATTTATTATGCATTTATGTATATAGAAATACAAACAAATGCATGTATATATTTAAGAAAAATATGTTGTTTATAAATTAAATATATTTATTTTTAGTTATATTTTTACTTCAACAAACTAAACAAAATGAGAAAAGCTGAAATAAAATTAAATAAAGCAGAATAAAAACAGAAATATTAAATTAAATGAATATAAACAAATATAAATATATCCAATCATTCTTTAATAAATGTAATATTGAATAAATATAAGATGAAAAAATTTAGCATTTCATGATTATAACCAAAGCAACATTAATAAAGCAGGCATGCAGGAAAGATAAACTAAAGGCTCCAGTGCTGTTTATTTCTGCGTCATGGTTGGTGAAGTGATCTAAAATCCGAACCTGCTGAATACCTGAAGCCTGAGCGCGCAAACACACACACACACACACACGGACGGACGTAAATGCACTCACACATGCATGGCATTTCGGAAGAAAATACCACAGACTCCACAGCTCAGCAGAGCTAATAAATAAAGAGGTCGGGGCGCCACCTCAAACCTTCCCCTTGTGTGCATGTGTGCGTGTGTGTGTGTGTGTGTGTGTGTGAGAGAGCTAAGGGGGGCTCTGTGGGAAACGCTCAGGTCTAAAGTTGCATCACCACAGCATCAGTCTCTCTCTCCTTTACTGGCCGTGTCTGTAACTGAAACTGCGATCGCGCTCAGTGACCTCAACGAGTCCTGCGCTAACGAAGACGACAGTGACAGAGTGTGTGTGTGTGTGTGTGTTTCTACTGCTTTCAGAATGCCCCCTTTTTTCTTTTTGCGTTTTTCTTTTGCTTTTTACTTTCACTTTAGTTTTAGTTAGATTTAATGGTGAATAAACAGCAGGACTGCCAAAAAGAAATAACTAGTGCTGGGCCATGATTAATTGCACACAAAATAAAAATTTAAAAAGATTTTGTGTACATAATATTAGTGTGTGTGTGTGCACTTGTACAGCTATCTTTGTGAGGGCCGGTTTGAGTTTTTGACCATCAGAGTGAGGACAATTTTGTAAAGTGAGGACATTTTGGCCAGTCCTCACTTTCTGAGAGCCCTTTAAAGAGCTGTTTGAGGGTCAAGACTTGGTTTTAGGGGTCAGGTTATAATTGGGTATAAAATAAATGTTGTTTTTACATTAATGAATGTAAATGTGAAATTATTGCATTCTAAAATTATATATAAAAACTTTCAGAAAAATTATGCATTTCGTTATTTTTTTTTTAATTGCCGGACAGCACAAGTACTCCCAATTATTTATTTTAGATTTGAAAATGTATTAACTGAAAATGACATTAGTCATCAATGCATCAGAATACCTGCATAACAGTAGATTGTATTTGTGTTCCTGTATAAATAGCTGAAAACACACACACTTACACACGGATCGCTATTACAAGAACAACTGCACATTCCTGTGTGCACATGCCACGATCTGCCCCAAAACACACACACACACACACAAATATGTATTAGAGCACACCAGGGGAAATGCATCATAGGATGAGCGCACCCTCCTGGCATCCTGATCATCCCCTGCTGCTGGTCAGCATCTTACCGCCAGCTCTGGTCATTCACACACACACACACACACACACACACTCAGGTGAAGTGTGCTCAGAAGCACAATGGCTGAGGGACCTCTGTAAATCTTCACTTCATGGATCGTACCCACGGCAGGGGTCAATCTGTGACCTTTGGGCTGCGTGCCCGGATCCGTAACCATGACACCACGCCAAAACACACTCACTAGTAAACAAGATCGAATCGCACTCAAGTCACTCAATTGCATCCAATTCATTTAATACAATTATGCAAAGCTGGAGTATTGCGAAAGCGAATATGCCCAACAGATCAAGCTTTCTTTCACACATTTCACACACAAAAAAACTTTTCCTGGTTTATTATGGGCTGCACTAAACATGAAAATTAAAAAAAAAAAAGAATTGTATATATTAAATGTACAGATTTTTTATTAAAAATAAGTTAAGTAAGCTATATTAAGTTTTCATCTACTTATTAAATGCATCTAAATGTTCATTTAAATATTTAAATGAATGCGCTTTTATCAAATGTACTGCGTAATTAATTGTGATTATTTCAATCAATATGTGCAAATAAGGTTGAAAAGTGTTGGAAAATATCAGGTAAATGTGTTTAAATATGTTGAAATTTAGTTTGATTCAAATTTTCTTAAGTAATATTATATTTTGCAATAAATAAAAGGTGCAAAAAAATTGCAAACAATTTTATTTGAAAATTATTATTTTTTTAATGTTTTATTAATTTAATAATTATAAATTAATTTATTATACCTGACAAAAAACTCTTTGATTAGGTCAAATGTAACAGGACACTTTCAGAAGATAAGTATTTTTTTTTATATATATTTATATAATATATATAATGCATCTAAATAAATGTAGTCAATTGATCGCCCATTAAAAATGGAACAATTAAACTATTATAATAAAATTATAATTATAAAATCTGATCAAATTTGATAAATTACAAATCTAGGTTTACACTTTCTAAGTTTCTATAGGAAGCTTTCATCTAAATATGTATCTTAATATTAATGCATTTAGTCAAATAAACTAATTATTGCATAAATGTGGTTGGCCACTGATATATGTGATTATTTAATAATTAGAGTATATGTAAACAATTGTATTAAAATTTAAATATTAGAAAAATGAAGTTGACAAGTCTTAATACCTAAATATTCATCTAAATATTAATGCATTTACTTAAATTAACTAAATGCATGAATTGCATTAAAGAATTTTATGGAATTAAAAAAACTCAGCCATATAAGTTACAGATATTTGTAGCAATAGCCAAAAATCATTAGGACATTAAGTAAAGATCATGTTCCATCAAGATATTCTGTTAATGTCCTACTGTAAATACATTTAAACTTCACTCTTTACTAGTAATATGCATTGCTAATAACTTCATTTGGACAACTTTAAGACAATTTTTTCAATATTTGGATTGTTTTTGCACCCTTAGATTTCAGATGTTTAAATAATTGTCCTATTCTAACACATAATGCATCAGTGGAAACCTTAGCTTTCAGATGATGTACAAATCTCAATTTTGATAAATTGACACTTCTGACTGGTTTTGTGTTTCAGGCTATGTGTCTAATCAGTAGAAGACCCTGCTTTTATGTTATATTATGCAGAATAAATCATGTGAGGGGTGTGGTGCCTCACACACAGACACACGTCCAGAACAAAGCTCAGCGCGCCAGACGCCAGGGATAAAGAGATATCAGCCCTCTCTCTCTCTGTCAACCCCTCCATCCCGGCTTTAGCCGTCCTTTCATCTCCCAGCCGTCCACTGCTGCTAACTTTCCACTCGCTCCTCATCCCTCTATCTCTTTCACAGCGGCCAATCCGAACGCTCGCAGCACTGACGCTATCGCCGCACGACATGAATATGATTTCCCCAAAATTCCAGAGCGGAAAAAACTTTAATGTCCCGCTGAGACCCGGATCAGACCCTGGAATCTGAGGGATTTGAGACGGCGAGAGCCCAGTCTATGAATGGACACACACCTGATAACTGAGAAATATTAATGCACTTCAAATGGGAAAATGCATGTTGTGTGTTTGGTGCTGTGCGATGCATGTGTGTGTTACTATGGCGGTGTGTATCTTTGTAGTCCATGCTAATGTGTTTTTATGCTGGAAAACTTAAGCGCTCTAAAGTTAGCAGCAGAGCAGCTTTCACCTTCTCCAATGCAGGGACCTGCTCCATGGAAATTTGCAAGCGCATGTCTGTGTGTGTGTGTCTGTGTGTGTGTGTGTAGACAGGTCTCAATACATTCCATTCCTGTCTTAATGGAGGCTTACGGCGGCCTTTGAGTGTCCGTGTGAATAAATAGAATCCAGCAGCCCAGAATACCTGTTTCCTGAACGGGATTATGCCCACACACACACACACACACACACACACACATTCACACACTGATTCACACACCCGTACGTACACACTGACACACATCTCTCTACATTTACACGCTGAAGTTTGAATCAGCATGACATTCGATCACGCGTTAGTTAAAATTAGCTGAGTTTGGTGGAAAAATGTCTGAAAGGCCCAGATATTGAAGAGGGGAAAAAGCCACCAAACCGAATACTTGTTTTCAAAAGCATTTGATAGATTTCAGTGTATTATATTCCATCCTATATTTTAGGATATTTTATAAAAAACAATAAATGAAACAAATGTGCTTCAAAATGTATTTAAATATTTTATAAAAAAATAAAAATAAGGCCAACTAACATTTCAGTAAATTAAGAAAACATTTCCAACACTGATTTTGTGTTTTATAATAAATTTCTATTATTTATTATAAAAATAATAGATTTGTTATTATAGATAATAACAAAAACTTATTTTAAACAGCAATATTAGACATTAGAAATATTAGATATTTTATTAAAATGCTGCTATAAAGGTATTGTATAATAAATAAATAAATAAATAACGTTATTCTAAATGTATTTTATATTTAGTATTAGTTTTAAAGCATTTTGTGTTCATTTAATGGATTTACTCCTGAACTCAACATGTAATGACTATAAATTAAACTGAAACTGAAAATAAATAATAAACACAAACATTTCATTCAATTTTAAGGAAAAAAGTATTGGACATTGATTTTAACACACCCAGTTGTGGCCCCCCCACTCAGGAAGAATTAACTTTTAGACGATGATTTAATGTGAAAAGTCGTACTGCTATTTTCAAAATCAGCGTTATTATGATTTTGTTCATGAGCAAATGACAGTTAGATTAACATACACTTACATAATTCTAACCATATCAACCATTTAGTGCCTATAATCAACTACAGCATGTCTCTCACACACACACACACACACACAACTGTGTGTCAGACAGTGCTGAGAGCTGTCTGCTGTCTAATGCCTGTCTGTCTGCTGCACTGAGTGATTCATGGACACTGTGTGTGTGTGTGTGTGTGTTATCAGTGTCAAAGACATGCGAGACATGAGGACATGGTCCAGTTCAGCCTCTCTCTGTTCATCTCAGACATATCAGCGTCTGTCATCAGGTAGAAAGCGACAGTGTGACAAAGCATCATCCATCATACTTTTTGTCCTACAACAACAAAATAAATAAATAAACAAAATATAATAACAAAAATGAGTCTTCTGAATCAATATGAACGACGGTCACACTGGGGACCCGTTTTCAAGACTCAAACTATTAATGTACTGCTGGTGAATAGTTAGTAAAGTAGTCAAATTAAATAGTTATTAGGTATAGGGTAGAATTAAGAGATATAAAATACATGGTCATGTACGCATAATTAAGGGAATAATATAAGATGATTATTAATTCACTGCTTTCATCACTTAATTTGGAGAAAACCATTCATGACAAAATAATGTATAAATTATTTCTATAAATCAATAGAAGATTTAACTTGAAGAAATTATGACATAAATATATTACCATTACGTACTTAAATAATAATAATAATTTTCAGCATCATAAATCATAAAGATATATTTCTATCCACGCATATTAAACTGTACAGTTTGTTTTAAAAATGAAATAAACAAAAAAAATCATCAAAAACGCACAAAATAAAAATGCAATGTTTTGTTGTGATTTAACTCTTCTGTCTTTAAATACATTTAGAAAATCAGCTTCTGGTTAAATTGTATTAAATTCATTTCAACAGACACCATTTTTGTATTTCATTTATATAACATCATTAAACAGAATGCAGAAATGAAAACACACACACAAAAAAGAATCTAATATTAGCTTTGTAGTATGAGCCTATATGTTGATTTCACGGACATTCAAAGCAGCTCAATCTGCGATGTGATTTGGAAAGCAGGAAAGCATGTGCCTCGAGCCGGAGAGGTTTTATGTGACATAACCAATAATTCACTATATACAAAGATTTCCACCAATGCTATAATTACTCACATCTGCATTATATTTACAAACGCTCAAAGGCAAAAAGCTCAAAAGAGCGTGCTCGAGATTACACGCTAGAAACATGTGTGCGTCTGATATTTCATATTTCATTTATTCGATAACCGGTGTTGTCATGACAACACTCCAAAAGAAGGAAGACGATTAAAGACAAACGCTGAGACGAGATGCATGTGCAGAAGATCCTCTTTAAATAGATTTGTTTTTTGCGGCTGGCACTTTTACAAGTTGGAAAGCCATTTGTTTAATACACAAAGCAAAGATGCGAGCATGAAGCCTGCTGGATCATATTAATGCGATTACACTTTGAAACTGAACTCAGTTAAATATTTAACTGCCTTCAGATTCATTCATTCATTAAATCTAATCAGACGGACACAATCTTGACGCCCGGATGAAGTTCAAGTTAGGCTCTGGCACTGAAACCAATGATGAAATACAGGACAACAGTAAAAACCTCCTTTGAAAAGCTTCCCGTTAAAGTCCGTCTTTCAGACACTAAAAGCTCAATCTTTTTACTCTCTGGAAGATCTTTGAAGAGCGTCTGCGTCTCTGATGGTGTCAAAGTTCCTTCACATTCGTCTGGGAACGTGACAGGAATGAGAAAGCCTTAAAACATCCTCAGTGATGTTCAGCCCACGAACACAGGAAGAATAAGACTGGCAGACCCAAATAAAGCCCCAATTATAACTTTTAAAGAATACTTTTCAGCTTTTTTAGGATATTAACTATTAAGATTTACAGTTTTGAGCAAAAAGCAAAATAATATTAATATTAAAATAATATAATATAATATAATACTAATTAACAAGGCACTACAGAGGAACATCTTTTTAACGGACCAAATACAAAAAAAAAAAAGATAAAAAAAAAAAAAGTAGTATAAGAAAAAAAGTTTATGCTTTTGGTCTGAATTTTTATTTTTTTTTTTTTTTTTTTTTAGAAAAAACAACATTTGTTTCTTCAAAATGTTTCTTCAAACTTGTAGTAACATTAAATATATTTTAATACATTTTCATTTATATCTGAAATGAACTTTTTTTTTTTTAAATTATATTATATAAAAGTAAGGAGAAAGGGAAACTGAAAAGCATACATAAATGTATATATGTGTCTGTGTGTGTGAGAGTGTGTATGTATAGATGCAAACAATGAAAAATTATTTTTGAGAACTGTTAATTTATAACTAATTAATATTTAATTAATTTAATAAAATTGGATCAATAAATAAATAAATACATAATTAATATGTGTGTATTTATATATACACACATTACTGTTCAAAAATGTGGGGTCAGTAAGATATTTAATGGTTTTAAAGAAGTTTCTTCTGCTCATCAAGACTGTATTTATTAGATTAAAAATCCAGTAAAAAAGTAATATTGTGAAATATTATTTCAATTTAAAATAACTGTTTTCTGTGTATATATATTTATATTCAAATTTAATTTATTCCTGTGATACAAAGCATCATTCCTCCAGTCTTTCAGAAATCATTCTAATATGCTGATGTTTTATTATCAGTGTTGGAAACAG
>JAUCMT010000056.1:3507195-3529400 GCA_032357475.1 Enteromius thamalakanensis
ATAGATTTGCCGCCATAGATTAAGTGTGTTTTTCGCGAGCTTGTTGCTGCTTCTGCGACGGAGCGGAGCATCGCGATATATATATATATATATATGGAATTGTCTCTTTTCTCTTATCAGGCGTTCTTATGCATTATAGGAGAAAAGTCAGAGCTGTAATCTTGAGAAAAGGACGTAGCAATAATTAGGTGTATTGGAGAAAAATATGTATTTCATCATGAGTTTTTCTCCCCATTTTCAATTGTTTTACTTCAATGATTAGAATTTTGTGATTTTTTTTTTTTTTTCTTTAATGAAAGATCAAAATGATAAACAATGCAGATTTATTTTCACACCCACCTTTCCTCAGATTTACCAAGGGTGCCAATATTAGTGGAGGGCACTGTATTTAAGTTTTTTTTATTACTTAAAAATATATTTATTAATATATATATATAATTTTTTTATTAGCTCAAAATATATCTGAGGTGAAATTTTGTAACAAAAAAACCACCTTTGTCTTGACCTTTGAGACATTAGTGCTGCAGGACGTCCCAGAGTGACATGTCGTCCATGAACCCATCTCTATTTTGTGTGTGTGTCTGATTGTTATCAGGATGTTTCCTGAGTGTTTTATCAAGAGAAAGTGAGTCTCTGCCCTCTGAGGATTTACTGAGGATTTATTCCCATAGCAACAAGCTCCTATCACCTCAGCCAATCACAATTTAGAATAAACTCTCCCTGTGTATTTCTATCTGACACACACACACACACACAGTGGTTTAGATGGTTGCCTTAACTTCAGTATTTAATGGCTGAAACAATGTTTTCATATTTTAGTATCAATTTTCATATGTTTTTTTATTAATTTTTTAATATTAACTGTGTTTGTAGATGTTCAGAAGGGGGTTCCACTGTGACAACATGCCCCACCATTATTAGGTCAAAGAGTTTTCAACAAACTCATTAATAATCATGTAAATGAAATAGTTATTTTGTAGCTGTGACTTTAAAGTTTGTGTATAATAAAATAGAACTATGCTGAGAAATAAGTACAAGTGTGACAGTCTCTCTCATATAGGACACATTATTATATTACAGGAGTGGCCATATTAATTCATAAAAATTTATTGTTCTGTGAATTGTGTTTTCTTTTCCTCGTTCGTGTCGATTTCATCTGTCTCAGATTGATTCCTCGTGTGACTCAAATGTGACTGTTTTAAATGGATTCTAGTCAGCATTGTTCTTACATGATATTCGTCAGCCCGAAGCCAAAAGCATTATGCTGCTGGAATGCTGTTGTATCGCATACTCAGAAAAATGATTTCTGCCAATAATTCCCTGCTTTCCAGCAGTGTTAACAGGTCACAGAACACACCCATAATGCACTGCAGAGTGCACATGCACAATATGACCAGACACTTACACAAGCTTTGATTCTTTGCATTATTTATCAGAATGATCCTCCTTGAGTCAACGGTTAGTATCACTACTGAGTCAGTCATATAATGCGAGCACACACACACACACACCGAGTGCAGTGAGGATCGGGGTGAAGGCCAGTTCTGTTAGACCAGTGCTAATGACTGTGACTCACAGTACAAATGTCTTACTGCGTGTATGCGATGGTTTTTGGAGACTCGGGGCCAAATGTCTCTGCATGCTCACATGGAACTGACCCAAAGACCAACTGTATGTAAAACAGCTTTGAAAGGGTCTTCATATTTGCCAAATATCATATTTGCACGCTCTTGTTATTATTGTAGGTATTTTCTGTCACTTCTCATGTAGAGTAAGGGTATTTAATTAATGATAGTACTGCTGAACTGATTTTTTTTAGTGGTTGACATCTAGGGAGCAGGGTGGATCAGTAGTAGTAGTCTTTAATGAAATATTATGTAATTCTAGTTTGTTCCTTTTTTTTTATATATAGAGAGACTTCTCACATGCACTGAAAATATGTTTTCCTTATCATCTTTTTAAATTAAGTTTTTTATTTAATATTTATTAATTTATTCAGCTAATATAACATTTTTAAACACAAAATTATATTTGTTATATGAAAATGTAGTGTGATATATTTTATAAAATACGTTATAAATGTTTTTCATATTCATTTTATTCATTCTGTTAATAAAATCTATACATCCTTCACAAATGCACTTATATATTTTAGTCAGGTTTTTTTTATTTTTATCCTGGTCGTATAACTTAAACAAGATGATTTTTATTAAATATCTTAATGATTTATGGCATTAAAAAAACAATCATTTTGACCTATACAATGTATTTTCGGCTATTGGTTTATTAATTATGCATTAATCTTTATGTGTTAATCTCTGTTGTGTTTTCTTTTGCGTACTTTGCACTTGGTCCTTAAATTCAGTATGTAATTGTTTTCTCTTTTTTCTTTTTTTTTTCAGTCACTCTCATTCTCCTGGTTCGATGGCCGCAGTTGTAAGGAATTCTGATTGGTCATGCGGTCGCTGCACCTTCCTTAACTCCAGTGGCTCCTTGCGCTGCTCTATTTGTGAAGCTCCTCGGCAGAAGCCGGATTTGAACCATATTTTGCGCCTCAGCAGTGCCGAGGAACCTCGCTGGTCCTGCCCTCGCTGCACTTTGACCAATCACCACGGATTAGGCTCGTGTTCTGTGTGCGGAGCCGCCCCTGTTACGCCCAATGGACCCCTCCCACCAAAGCAGCCCCCGCCCACTCCTGTAGAGCCCGCCTCCAGCCCAGAAGCCAAAGGTCAAGTAGCCAATGGAGAGACTCGTTGCGCCGAATCCAATGGGGAGGTGTCTATAGGAGGGGAGGGGTCATTAGAGTGGGCTTGTCCTCGCTGTACTTTAGTAAACACTCCGGTGGCGTTATCGTGCTCAGCATGTGGAGGCCCGAGGAAGCTCTCCTTACCAAAAATCCCTCCCGAAGCACTAGTGGTCCCGGAAGTGCGTACACCAGTGGCGGGGTTTCCCACACAAACGGCAGGTGCCTCCGCACCACTTCTCATCGACCTGACTGAAGATTCTCCACCCCAAGCACCTTCCGAAACCCCATCTCCGCCCCCCATCCCGTTTCTGCCCCATTCTCTGTCCTCGCTTCAAAATAACCCTGTGCCTCGCAGCCGAAGGGAAGTCCCGCCCCCCGGGCGGCCTCCAAACCCCGCCCCCTCACCAACATCACCTTCGACCTGCCCGCCTACCAAAAGCAAGCCCCTTCCACCTTCAGACAGCTACCCTATCAAGCGCCTCAGCGTGCTGGAGGAGGAGGAGCCTAACAACCCCGCACCTCCAGTCACATCTCCGCCCTCTTGGAAGTGCCCAGGATGCTCCGCCCCCACAGCTCCCCCGTCTTCGTCTGCCGGGCGTTGCGATGCATGTCGAGGGTCGCGGCCAGGTTCGGGTGCAGACGTCATCGACGTACTGGGCGAGTCGGTACGATTCACGCCGGCCTCGCCGTCCAGTCCGGACTTCAGCTCGTGGGCGTGCTCCAAATGTACGTTGCGCAACCCAACGGGTGCGGGCCACTGCACGGCCTGCGGATCGTCCAAATTGCACGGTTTCTCTGAGCCGTCCGGCTGCTCGTCCTGCTCTCGGAAACAACCACACTCCCACTCGCGTGCCTTTACTTCCACCTCCTCTTCCTCCGTCTTGTCCCCGTCGGCGCAGGACAAGAGCGCCTGTCAGTGGACGTGTCCTGCCTGCACACTGTTGAACGAAGTGAGGATGAAGCATTGTGCGGCATGCCACACCCCGCAGCAGTACCTCAGTCAGCGCAAAATCGGGAAGCCACTCAAACGGCGGGAAAGCATGCATGTGGAGGCCCGCAGGCGCACTGATGAGGGAGAGGCCAAGGAATTATGGGAAAACATCGTCAGCTTCTGTAGAGAGGTAAGACACGGTTTCATCTGGGGTGGGGATTATTTATATAGTATTTTGAATAAGGCTGGGGCAATAAATTCATAGTAGGGCTGGGCAATATATATGAAACGATATATTATGAGCATCTCATCAATAAAGCCGGTAATCAAAGAACCGGCTTCACTGATGAGATGTGCATGAATATGAGATACGTCTATACGATTTTAACCTTTTTTTATTTTTTATTTTTTTAAGAAGTGTATTATGCTCACTAAGGCTGCATTTACGTGATCTAAAAAATACTGTAAAATTCTGAAATATTATTACAATTGAATCTAACAGTTTTCTGTTTGAGTATATTCTATAATCTAATTTATTCCTGCAATCAAAGCTGAATTTTCAGCATCATTACTGCAGCCTACAGCGTCACATGATCCTTCAGAAATTCTTCTAATATGCTGATTTGCTGCTTGAGAACCAAATTATAGAGCTTATCCTACACAATAGATGTGCTTTATTAATTATAAATGAAGCATCTGTTTTTAATATCAGTTTGAATGTCAGTGATCGATTCCCCGGTGCATCTCTAATGGTCTCATTTGTAATGTTCACTGTATACTGTAATATATATCTTTTTATTACACACTTGACCCGCCTAAATACTCATGCTCCATTATCTAAACATCCTGCTACTCTATTCTGTTGACATTTCATTGCTATCAAACCGCAGCTCTGTATTTTGATGCTGAGCCAGTATCACAAACACGCAGAGCATAAAAACAGCGGCGCCCCTCATATCTCCTAAATATTTGATATGTTTCTGACCTTCTTGGAGGAGAAAAGGCTCAGACTTTGTGTTTGAGGAGATGATAAATGCATGTTGTTCAGCTCGCAGTGTTCTGTTCAGACAAAAGGGACATTTAAGGAGCATCTCGCAGAAGTTAGCGCCCATGTGCTCTTGTGAAGAGTTCAGAGTGGGGCTGAACTCTTCATTCTTAACTTCTTGTTCTTGATCTTTTTCCATTTTCAATAAAAGGTTTCATAAAAGAACACAAAGGTGTTTAGGCACTTTATCATCTACATTTGAAACCGCTCTAAGCAGAGAACACTTCTGGGACTCATAAATACAGGTTCAGCAGCTTCTCAAAAATCTTCTTTAATCAGGAGCATAATGTTTCTAGGAACTTCAAAGCTGAGAAATAGATGTCTCTAGTTAATTTGTTGTTTATTTTGGCCTTAAGATCGGTAGTCAAATCAGATTGTCCTTTGTATTTTGTGCTCTTTAAGACCTGTGATAGTCCAAACCAAAAGTAAAAAAAAAAAAATCAAGTTTGATGATGAACGACAGCTAATGATCTCTAGTAACTGTCAATAATTACTTGCTAGTGTCATATTAGTAGCTAAAATTATTTGTCTAGTTTAGGACGTTATTCAGAGTAGCTTGATAAACCAAGTTACCCAGTAATTAAATACAAAAATGATTATGTAAATAATATTAAATGCACTACCAGTCAAAAATGTTGAAATTAATATTTAAATTATTCAATCATTAATTCAAGATGTTTTTTTATGTTCATTAAGGCTGCATTTATTTGTCTCAAAAATAAAGGAAAAATGTAATATTGTAAAATATTATTGCGATGCAAAATATATATTATTTCTATTTTAATATGCATTAAAATTTAATTTATTTCTGTGATCATAACTGAACTTTTCTTTTTCTTTTTTTTAGGATTCTTCAATAAATAAAACATTAGAAAGAAAAGCATGTATTTTTAAATATAAATCCTTTCTAAAAATATACACTGCCATTCAAAAGTTTGGGGTCCGTACATTTTTATTCTCTTTTTTTGTTATTGTTTGAAAGAAATTAAAACATTTATTCAGCCAGGATGTGTTAAATTGAAAAGAAGTGATGGCAAAGATTTATATTGTTAGAAAAAAAACATTTAATTGATCAATAAAAAGAGCAGCATTTAATCTAACAGAGAATTCTAAAAAAAAGTCCAGTTTCCAAAAACGTATTAGCCAACATTGATAATTCTAATAATAATAAATCACCAGATTACATTGATTTCTGAAGGATCATGAGACTGGTGTAAAGACTGATGGAAATTCAGCTGGGCATCACAGAAATAAATAATATTGTGAAGTATATTAAAATAGAAACCCTTTTTTCCCTGTAATTTAGATTAAATAAATGCAGCTTTGGTGAATATAAGAATCATCTTCAAAAAATAATACATATGTTAGGTAGATTATACATTATTCAATGAAGGTATAACATACATTCTTAAACAATAACAATTAAATTATTAATTCACACCATATAATTTTTTTAAAAAGTATTCATAATTGAGCTTATTTTATATTGTGTACATATTCAATAACGGCTAATGAGATCCAAATGTTATTCATTAATAACATAAATATTTGATTTACATCATTTATATTGTATATTGAAGTATTTCATTGTAAGATATTTCTTATAATATACATATTAGCCGATACAAAGATCTACATTTAATGCTTTGTTCACATGTACGTGTATAACAATGCGATCCCAATATAACCTGTCAGTAATGTTTGGGGTTAAATATATATTTGGATGCTGCTCAGAGACACTAGTCGTCCCGAAGGCTCCTCCAGTGACCTCTTGTGATCTGAGATTTTCCATGTTCTCTGGTTTCTGGACTACTATTTCCGCAGGAGGGTCGATACAACATGATACGAATGCTTAGGTGTTCTCTGAGAGGAAGTGCATCTTTTCGCTGCGTGACTAGATGGTCCTCTGGTGTTTTTGGGGCACATCAGGATGCGTTAGTGTTTACACCGTAAATGTGTCTCAGAAGATGCTCTGATCCGGCCTATTTACTTCTGATCAGATCTGGTTGAATGTTAGCAGCCGTGATTTGACCCAGATGTGCTCGCTTCGGAGTAGTTGCGTAATGAAAGATGATGCATTGCGAATTAAGTTATTCAAAGATGTATTTTCTGCACGTTATATATTAAAATAATCTCTGCGAATGGGATTTCACCTGTTTTCCCAGCAAGCCCTCCAATCCGCATCCGCTTACAACCTGGGAGGCGTATTTTTAGAAACGGTTGCGGCAGCAATTAAACGGCTCCCCAGAGTCACAATGACCCCTATTTCTCCAGAATACACGTGTTTCCTGCAAGAGAGGAAAAATCAGGTGCGGTGAGAGAATATACTGTACGTCTGAAGCTTCATTGTTCCTGCAGAGCATCTGCTGCAGAAGCTTCTTCTGGACCGGTTTACATTTTACCCTTCGCTGCTCTTTATATGATGCACATGTCGACTCTGTAAAGATGTACACACTAACAAAGTGAACAGTAGTTGATTTACCTGGTAAATGAGATCTACATGAATGTTTACATTTATTTATACAGTATAGTAAAATTGTTATTAACTTAATGTTACATGTTATTTCTTGATACATAAAAAGATACATACACACACTCACACATACATATATATATCTATGTGTGTGTGTGTGTCTTTAAATGATCCCACCGAGAGCTATATATATATAATAGCATCTTAGAGTTCTAATAGAGTTCTTGTGTGTGTTGTAGAACGCAGTGAACTTCGTGGATGACAGTTTTCCTCCCGGTCCACGTTCGGTCGGGTTCCCCGAGAACGACAGCGTCCAGCAGCGAATCAAAAAGTGGCTCCGCCCTCACGAGATCAACTGCAATAACTTCAAGGATCGAGGCGTGAAGTGGTCTGTGTTCAGGACGCCCCGCCCCTCAGATATCCTGCAAGGCCTTCTGGGAAACTGCTGGTAAGAGAAGCGCGTCTGTCTGTGGCTGTGTTTGACAGCTCAGGGTTTATTATATACTGTATATTATATCTCATGTTTGTTATATGTCATGTATATGTGTGTATATATATATAGGTGTGTGTGTGTGTATTCCACAAAAAATGTGAAAATATA
Organism: Enteromius thamalakanensis; assembly: GCA_032357475.1. Classification (NCBI taxonomy): domain Eukaryota; kingdom Metazoa; phylum Chordata; class Actinopteri; order Cypriniformes; family Cyprinidae; genus Enteromius; species Enteromius thamalakanensis. The sequence continues at coordinate 3,514,992 of JAUCMT010000056.1, forward strand.
TTGTTTTCTGTCTGTTTGTAGTATTTTAAAAAAAGAAAAACAAATTTTGTAACTAACTTGATTCAATGTTTTGATTTTCGTACTAGTAATGTGTGCAAACTAGCACAAATGTAATTAAATAATGACCCATTTGCGTTTTTTAACCTTTTATAAGGCGCATATTTGATCAAACTTACATATAACGTAAAGTATATTTTATATTGTATAATACAAGAATGTTTTTACTCTCTTCATTCATCTTAAACCCAATTTCGTTAGTTTTTTTCGTTAGTTTTTATTAAAAAGTGTTTGAGTTGTCGTTGTTTATTTTGGAAGCCCGTTTCTGACACTAAATAAAAACTAAATCCAGGCTACAGTCACAGACTCTAATAATGAGATAACAAGCATCTTATGTTGATTTCATATTAATTTCACTATAATTGCAATATTTGGCATGACTCAGTATTAGAGATAGGAAGGTGATGTTTTCACAGAATGTTCTTCACCAAAGAATGACTTCAGCTAGGTTTTCACAGCCAGAGTCACATTTAATAATAAACTGTATTTATTATTCACAGGTTAGTTGTGTAAGCAGATTACTCTACTTAAAGTAAGAAGTTGGGCCTTTACAGGTGCAAAAAAATACATACATAAAATTGTTATTATTAAAAATAAATAAGCATGCTCAGCTCAGGCGACAGAAAAGTAACACAGAAGTATCGTAATGCGTTACATCCCATCAAATGTAACTAAGCATCATAATTAATAATTTTTTTATGGAATACTGCAATAGTGTAATAGATTACTTTTATGGCTCAAAGACAAAAAGGGTTTAAGCATAAAAACATTAAGTGTAATACTGCTTTACATTGTTTTCTGTTTAATTTAGGTGCTGTTTTGTATATCATACTTTTTTTTTCTGATTTATAGAAAACCCCCACTAAAATGTAATTCGGTTTAATAATCTTGTGAGGCATATTTAAAACAAAAATCAATTTCTTTAATATTAAAAAATTACTTTCACCCCAAAAACTGTATTTTTTTTTTATTATTATTATTTGCCGCTCTCCGAGGTTTTACCCATTTGTCAGTAAGAATTTTTTATTCATTTAAAACATAATTAAATTGAATATGCTCTCTTATGTATTTATGTATCCTAATATGTACAGGTCAGAATAAGCATGTTGTGGGAACTCTTTAATAAATATTGTGTGGCAATCTAACATTATTTCAAACGTAAAGCACACTTATTTAATGTGCTTCTATAGACAGACTATCCCTGTTGTAAGGTATGTATTCACACACGTGACGTCGAGTCGTGTCCAGTTGATCAGCCTCAGATTAGTTGAGTGATGTAGGAGTGAAATGCTCTTGTCTCAAAGTGCTCTCTTTCACAGGTTTTTAAGCGCTCTGGCGGTGCTGGCCGAGCGGCCTGAGTTGGTGGAGCGTGTGATGATCACCAGAACCATATGCCAGGAGGGAGCGTATCAGGTACGACTCTGTAAAGACGGGACGTGGACGACGGTTCTGGTGGATGACATGCTGCCCTGTGACGAATACGGCTTCCTGCTCTTCTCACAGGTTTGAGTTTGTTCATTAGGACTGATTGATAAACTAATCATGATTATCCCAGATAACTGCCATCACTGAGCAGTTTCAAATATTGTCATGCATATTAAATTATTCCACATTTTACCTGCTAAACAACAATAAATAATAATAAATACTGGAACAAGATCTTCATTTATTTGAAAAATAAAGACACAAGGTGAACTGTAAACAATGTCATGTAGCAAGAAATGTAGAAAGAAATTGCCAATAATTATGTAATATGAATAATAATAATGCATGCAATTATTGATGATTTTGTATGCAAAATTTAGAGTTTAGATCCTTAAAAGGTATTTAATAGGTTATAGTAAAATGTTATAATATTTGTTATTATTATAAAAAAATCTAGAATTAATCAGCATGAGAAAAATAAGTAAATAAGATTAAAATGTAATTTTTGAGTTATATATGCTGTAAAGTTCATCTCAATATTCATATGGTATTTATGTAACTGGGTATGTATGTATTATAACTAACATTTTTTTTTACTTAAAAATGTAAAACTTTAATGTAAAGAATTAAAAATGTGATGTACAATAAATAGTGCAGCGGTTAAATATAAGTTAATTATTTAACGTGTGTTTTACTTTACCTTTGCGTCGTTAAATAATTGTTAAATAAAAATAAATAAATAATTATCTATGCAGTTATATTTTACACCAATACTTTAAATTATTTAAAAAGTTAGTGAAATATTTTTTAAATATTGTAATATTTTAAATGAATGTTTAAATTGAATTTTATTTTGAAATATGATTATTAAATGTAACTGTAACACACTATTATTAGCATTTAAAGTTCGATAGTCCACTTTATACATCCTACTAAAAGTATAAAGTCTTACCTTAAAATGCTATTATAATAAAATAAATGTAACCTAATTATATTAAATACAATTATATTGTAACGTTTTTGTTACAAAGTAGTGTATATAGTGCATTTCTAAATTGTATGTTTTTTGTACTGCAGACATTACATCACTTCCTGCGGATGGCTTGTATTAGTATTAATAATCCGTGTTTTTGTCTGGGACAGGCCCAGCGGAGGCAGCTGTGGGTGGCGCTGATAGAGAAGGCTCTGGCGAAGCTGCATGGCTCTTATTTTGCGCTGCAGGCCGGTCGAGCCATCGAGGGTTTGGCGACGCTCACCGGAGCTCCCTGTGAAAGTCTGATGCTGCAGGTCAGCTCAACCAACCCTCGCGAAGAGCCCATCGACACGGACCTCATATGGGCCAAGATGCTCAGCTCCAAAGAGGCGGGGTACGGCGACACACTTCAGACTAATTGTCCTGTAATTGGAGCCCTGTAATTTATTCACTGCTGATTTCAAGGCACATTATGAGATGACAAGGCTTCTTTTATCCTTTAAAATAAAGTCCAAAAGCCAATAAATGAATTAAAAGAAAAGCCTCTAAAGAGTATTTCTACGAAATTGGATAGATACGTATTTCTGGGCGATTAAAGGATAGTTAGTGTTCACTTACTAGCATTAGTTATACTTATAATATCAGTGCAAGGATTATGTTTATAATTATTATCGTAGAAGACACACAAAAATGTAAGTAATTATTATATTTAAACAAATATTTATGTTAATATTAATATTTTTGGTCCATCTGTTGTTGTATTTTTGTGATTCAATTATTTGGTTTTGAAAAAAACTTAATAAAAATATTATTCGAATAATAAAAATATTTAATGATTAGTTAAATAAAATATCTAAATAAAAAAATATTAAAATGTAGTGTTTTGGGTAGTATTTTTTTATATACTATGTATTTTTATAACCTATTACAGTTAACTAAAATCATTTTTAATAACTTTAATTAAAATAAAATATATAAAAATATATATTTATTTTTTAAAATGTACTTTCTAGTTTTTATTTGGTTAAGCTGTTGTACTAAAATTATTACAACTGAAATAAAATGCAATGAAAACTATAAATGTGTATTTAAAAATAAAAATGACCCGAAAACTAAAGTTTATTGTCTATATGTAAACTAATTCAAAAGTATCAACGCTATTTCTGTAGTAGTGTAATTGTGAAGTGAGTTGTGACCGTTCTCTGTGTGTCTCAGCTTTCTCATGGGGGCGTCCTGTGGAGGCGGTAACATGAAGGTGGATGATGCGGTGTATGAATCTCTGGGGCTCCGTCCACGGCATGCCTACTCCATCCTGGACGTCAGGGATGTTCAGGGCTACAGGTTAATATTTAAGAAATTTAAAAAAATTCGAAAATTGATTTAAATTTAAACATACTTATACTTTAAGGCAAAGTATTTTACAAAATAAACAAATAAGTCTCTCCCTCTTGTGTTTAAAACTGTATTACATATATAAGTGTAATAAGTCATCAGTGTCCTCGATTCATTTGCTTGCTAAAATAATACAATTTAGAGAAGAGCATGTCACTAAATATTAGCCTATATATTAATGATATTACGTTAAGCTGTTTGTGATGTCTTTATTACTTATTAAAGTTATGATTTTTATTTTAGAATTGTTTTACGGCAACAAATTGGAGAAGCAAATTTGCAATTAGATTTAAGTTCATGTAAAAACCACCAATTTTGTGTTTCATTTTTGAATATGATATCTAAAACTAAATACTTTGGTTTGCTTTTAATCTCTAATATGTATTAATAGAGTATTAGCTGGAACAGTTTGTACAGTGAGCCACTGTTTAATGACAGGTTTTGTTCAGTTGTTGAAAACATACCTAACCACTGGTTTTGTCTACTTTTGCACACCTACTGATCTTTGCATATAATAAAAATAGTTCATGCTGCTATCCAAAGAACAAAAAAGGAGTCCATACAGGTTTTTTGACAACAATAGAAAGGTCCCTCCCGTGTCGGTAAATCAGGACAGAGCTGTGAGTCTCTGGTTGTGTGTTCAGGCTGCTGCGTCTGAGGAACCCCTGGGGCCGGTTCTCCTGGAACGGCTCGTGGTCAGACGAGTGGGCCGACTGGCCGCAGCACCTCCGTCACGAGCTCATGGCTCACGGCAGCAGTGAAGGCGTGTTCTGGATGGAGTACGGAGACTTCATTAAGTGAGTCATTAAGTGCTTCATCTGTGTTAAATTGACCTTTAATCTGAGATGAGCTTCATCAGAGCTTTCCATAAATAAAGAGCACCTCATTAGAGGTCAGAAGTGGTTCAGAAGTGAGGGTATGTGCTGTAGGGGGTGGCCTGTGTATTTATGTATATTCATGTATTTTATATATATACATTTTTATATATATATTTTTTTTATTATACACAATGATGGGAAAGGTAGTCTAAATTAACACCATATTTATTACAAATATTAGAAAACGCTCATTAATTTATATGCATATTATTTAATGATGGCAGGTGAAACACATTTTACGTAATTTCTGTAAAAATATTATAATTTTTTTTTTAATTATTTTTCCGAAATATTTGTCATTTATTTTAAATTATATAAACAAACATTATTTATTGAAAATAGAAAAGTATCTACTTAAATATACTATGGTAAATATGCAGTAAATTATTTGTATTATATTATGTGTTATATTGCAGTACAGTATGTCTATATATATTTATATAAAAAAATATTTTAAAACTTTTATTTATTTTTTTAAATGTGTTAAAATCTACATAAATTTAAAAAACACGTTACAATATTTTGATAGAATAAAATACCAAATTTAAGCATATTGAAAATATTTTATATTTCTTTAAAATTATTTACAAAGTTTAATTTTCTTTCACTTAAACATAATTTAATGAGACTTTTGAAAGACTTTATGCATGATATTGAATTGTTATGTTAACATTTTAATTGTACATTTTAATTAATGATAGCAAATTACAAAATTTTATTTTTTATTTTTTAATTTTAGTAAAGTATTCATTGCAAAGGTTAAATAAATATATTTGTTATCAATTATTACTTTTCAATACTGAATTATTATAATTTAATATAAGTATAAATATAATTTTAATATTGTTTTGAAACGTATGTAGATTTCATATGCTATAAAGACATTTAACACTTAATTCTTATAAAAATATACAAAAATATATATATATTCACAATTGTTACATTTGATTAAAAAAATTTGCATGTTCCTTAATGATTGTAAATGATTTCTATTTAAATATTAATTTAATTCTAATCAACTATTATTGCACTAATCAGAATCATCCTCCAGAGCAGCGTATCAGTCTATCATTAAATCTAGTTCTTTAATTTGTGGTGATTGTATCTCATGCCTGCAGGTATTTTGATTCGGTGGATATCTGCAAGATTCATCCTGACTGGCAGGAGGTTCGTCTTCAGGGCTGCTTCCCCTGCCGGGCGAGTAAACCGGTGACCGTCACCGCCCTCACGGTCCTGGAGAGAACCGCGCTGGAGTTCGCCCTCTTCCAGGAGGGCAGCAGGTAAATAACAGCCACATAAATAAAGAATGAGACATGAAATATTAATCATAAAACAACAACCGCGACATAATTCTGTGTTGCTCCTCCAGGCGTTCTGACACGGCTGATAGTCACCTGTTGGATCTGTGCATCATGGTCTTTCGAGCCTCGTTCGGGAACGGGAATAAGCTGGTCCTGGGACGCCTGCTGGCGCACAGCAAGCGCGCGGTGAAGAAGTTTGTGGGATGTGACGTGATGCTGGAGCCGGGAGAGTATGCTGTCGTCTGCTGTGCCTTTAATCACTGGCAGATGGACCTGACGGGAGCTTCCACACCAGGTACACTAACACTAGGTGGCGCCAAAAACAATGCATTTTCCCAAAGAGAAGCATCTCGTGTATGGATTTAACATCGTCTGCTGCTCAATATACAGCAGTAAATTAAGAAAAATCTAATTTGATCCTATGCCAGAAGCACAAACTATATATAATTGAAAAATACATGAATGTTACTTTTACATTTACCAAAAATTGTATTTTACTTTTTTATATATATATATTAAAAGCAAACAAGCAAGCCGTCCGTTTAAAAAGTAATGCAATAACGCAATGCATTTATTTACATAAAAAGTAATATAATTCATGACTCTTTTAGGGAGTCACGCTATACTGTAATGCATTATTTTTAAAAGTATCTTTTCCCAACTCTGCTTATAATTATATTACATGATTTATGTAATTATTATAACCTTAATCTAATACGTGGGGTTTTGAATGTGTGTGTGTTTGCAGTGTCCAGCCCCACCAACGCTCGCAGACCCAGTCAGGATTTCCCAGGGTACATCTTGGCCATCTACAGCTCCCGACAGGTGATGGTGGAGCAGGTGGAGGCCACATCCACCACCCTCGCAGACGCCATCATCCTGCTGACGGAGAACAAGGGAGAGAGACACGAGGTACACCTCTACTGTCATTTCTCCGATGCGTGAAGATAAAGATGAAAAGCTTTAGCTCATGGAGCACGTGTTCACTATAACAGTTTCCCTAATGTGCTGCTTTTTAATAATTAATAAGGTAGTTAATTTTAGGTATTGGTTGGGTTAAATATCTAAAATATGTTCATGCAGAATAAGCCATAATAAATAACCGATATGCTAGTAATATGCATGCTTTAATATGCAAGTAATATGCAAGATTGTGTTTTTATATATATATATATATTCATATTCTATATATTTAACACAAACATAACATATTTGTCTGAAATATATGCATACATGTGTATTTATATATGCACACATACTTAATGTAAAAAAAATGTGGATAAAGGTCCATAACAATGAAGAGCAAGCAACAAGGAAGGCTGTTTTCTGAGCTGCTTTGTGTCTCAGGGTCGGGAAGGAATGACCTGTTACTACCTGACTCACGGGTGGGCGGGGCTCATCGTCGTCGTGGAGAACCGTCACCCGAAGTACTACCTCCATGTGTCGTGTGACTGTACTGACAGCTTCAATGTGGTGTCGACCCGCGGCAGCCTGAAGACCATCGACAGCGTGCCGCCGCTGCACAGGTAACACATCCTCGCTGATAGTTTCTTCACAGCTACAGCCACGTTACAGTGTTCATTACTCAATCACACTACTGTCACATGATTGATCAAACCTTACAGTGCAAACACAACTAATTTATTAATAATTAAAGACTATTAAAAAAACAAATAGGGGAGTGCCCTCCCCTAATATTGGCACCCTTGGCAAATCTGAATACATTTTTCAGTTCAATGCCTTTTGAGATTTCTTATTCAAAAGAAGAATACTGAATGTGTTATAATGTTGCTTATGTTTCCCGATCAGAGCAGCTGTGTGGTTTATTAACACGTGTGTTTTGTCCTGTCCTGTTGCAGGCAGGTACTGGTTGTCCTGTCCCAGCTGGAGGGGAACGCCGGGTTCTCCATCACACACAGGCTAGCTCATAGGAAAGCCGCACAGGCGTCTCTGGGTGACTGGACGTCTAGTAAAGCCACACACTCACCCCAGCTCACGCCGGACACTGACGGACTGCACAGGCCGCGACCGCTTTGACACACGCTCACACATAGACACACTGTCCCGTCATGAGTTCAGACCCCTGATGATGCTGAACACACACTGAGAGGGTCTGGGTGGAACTACTGAGCCAATCACACGTCTGCTCGCTGAGCCAAGACCCGCCCACTTCAAACACACCCGCTCCGAGTGTCATGAAGGACATCTCCTGTCACCACACTTCACCTTCTCCGTTCTCTCCATGTGTTCAGTCAGACGGCCGATCTCACCCAGATATCTCACACGGCTCATTTCACCCAGAATCAAAAGAAAAAGGAGTATTATTTTAAAATGGCAAAATGAAGCCTATTTTGGGACCATTATTATTATTATTATTACAGTTTCAATGAAATATTTTTGATGACAATCAAGCACATTACTCCTCCTATTCATATTACACATAAACTAATGTTTATTCAATTATATTTAATTAAATTAAAAGCAAATTCTGTATTTCATCAGTTTTATTTTGATTATATTATAATAATTTGAATAAAATATTATTATTATTATTATTATTATTATTAAAATTACCACTATTGCTTAAATTTTTATTAGATTTGTTTTTTGCTTCATGGCTATTAAAAACATTTTTCCATGAAATTCAGTTTACCATAAGACTTCTGGACATTAGAATAATAATTATTATTACTATCATCAATATTATTACAGTGTCCATTATATTAAATTATCCTTCATTGCAATTATGAAAATTAAATTCACTTCACCGTATAATTCCTGGCTTCTAGACATTTCAGTTTTATTTTAATATTGTCATCATTACTATTATTATTATATTATTATTTCAGTTATATTATCTCTTCCCCACCACCCTTAATTTTTCCTTCAAATCTGGACATTTTACTTCATTTTGTTTTTTACTTTTATAATTTGTTATCTTCACTAGATTATCGCTTCAAAATAATATTTTACTGTATTATATATATATATATATATAATTTTTTTTTTTTTTCAAACCACACTTGGGCAGAATGACACTGTTAATGTTACACTGTTTATTTTTTTGTTAATACAATTAAAAATCAATATCAATATTATATAATTGTTTTCCCACATTTCTATCATTTTTATTTTATTTAATTTTTTTTGTTGTCTGAATTCTGGGTAAAAAACAAAGTGTGTAATTGTCACAGTGCAGGATATCTCAAAGGCCCAAAATATAATGTATATTGATTTTTCTTTTAATCTTAGTGAAATGTGCTGATTTAGTGAGATTTAGGGAATGCCGTTCTGACAGCCAATCAGCATCCTGTTCTGTGGTCACATGTTCTGTGTCATGGGTAATGTAACGATGAACGGCGATACTTGATTTGAAAGGAAGGCCAGGTGTGATAGATGAGGCGTGTATGTGTTTGAACGCACATGTGGGAAGCATCTTAATTTATTTAATGTTGTGTTTTGGTAAAGAAGCACAAGAGAAGCTGCTGAACGAGAGCTGAAGTGAAAAGACTCATGGGAATGTTTTCACCTGTCTGGATCTGTGTGTGTTGGACTTCATGTGTGCACTGAGCATCTCGTGTGTTTTTCCTCTGAATGTTGTCGGTCAGTGTCTCCCTCTGTTGGTGTGTGTCGGTCTGATCATGTGACCACACACACACACACACACACATACACACATGTTCTGTCTTTCTTTGTAAATTGTACAGCGCTGTTCCCCTCTGCACAATCCCTTCAGAAGTACTCGCTGTAATTATACAGATCTCTGTCGGCCAGGAGTATAATATGTAGAATATTTTATTGATTCTTGGACAAAAAAAAATGTATAAAAGTTTGAAATCTGTACGGTTCATTTGCAATCTCAGGTTCTGTTGGACCAAATGATGAATAAAGTTTTTGTTTCGTTTAATTTTTTTAAAATCAAGAAACATGAGTTGCTGGCTTGTTTTAATTTGTCATATTAGTTGTTCTGACCTTATAGCTGAAGCGTAGTGTTAGAATAGTTTTGATATCACATTTTAATGTAGTAGTCATTCTTATATTGATAGAATTCTCAGACGTTCTTGTACTTTTGTCATTTCATTAATGGTGCAGAAATTATTAACAGTTTGGCTTTTTTTCATGTATTGTGAATTTTGTCTGAGCTAGATAGTGAATATATATTTTAATACTGCAGACTATAGGGTTTTTTTTACACTATATAACCAGTACAACCCAAAACACACAGAACTTGTAGAATACTGCATCAATTTTAAATGTAGTCTATTTTTCATTGAATATCAATTTACATGTCCCTGAAAATCATGACCCTACATTTTGCAGTAATTAAGATTCATTCATGTATAATTTAGAACTGTAATCTTTCTAGACTTTTTTATGCTATATTTGATATAATCATTACTCTTTCCTAAGAATGATGCACACATACATATGCATACGTATGTGTGTGCGCATGTTTATGTACACAAATTTGCATAATGATATAGGTACTACAATATGAAGGTGACTTTTTTAGTGTCCCTGTAATTCAAACATTTTTGAAAAAGTGCACACAGTTTCCTGTAAGGGGTAGGTTTAGGTGTAGGATCAGTGTAGGGCAATACTACATACAGTCTTCACAGTAGAAACACCATTACATCTATGGAGAGTCCCCATAAATCACAAAAACCAACGTACGTGTGTGTGAATGTGTATTTTTATATATATATGTATATACAGTGGGGATCGAAAGTTTGTGCACCCCAGGTAAAAAAGTTGTATTAATGTGCATAAAGAAACCAAGGAAAAATCTCCAAAAGGCATCAAATTACAGATTAGACATTCTTATAATATGTCCAAAAAAGTTCGATTTTAATTCCATTGTTTACACTTTCAAAATAACTGAAAACATAAAAAAAGGCGTCTGCAAAAGTTTGGGCACCCTGCAGAGTTAATATCTTGTACTGCCCGCTTTGGCAAGCATCACAGCTTGTAAACGCTTTTTGTAGGCAGCCAAGAGTCTTTCAGTTCCTGTTTGAGCTTTGCTCATTCTTCCTTACAAAAGTTCTTTGAGATTTCTGAGCACTGCTCTTTTAAGCTCTATCCATAGATTTTCAATTATGTTGAGGTCAGGCGATTGTGAAGGCCATGACAAAACCTTCAGTTTACGCCTCTTGATGTAATCCACCGTGGATTTTGAGGTGTGTTTAGGATCATTATCCATTTGTAGAAGCTATTCTCTCTTTACCTTCAGCTTTTTCACAGACGGTATTAAGTTACCATCCAAAAATTGCAAAAAAAAAATGTATTGAATCCATTTCCTTCCACTCGTGAAATGTTTTCTCTGCCACTGGCTGCAATACAACCCCAAAGCATGATTGATCCACCTCCATGCTTAACAGTTGGACAGAGGTTTTTTTCTTTAAACGCTACAAAGGTATCTTTGCTCATTCCAGCCAAAATGTTCTATTTTAACCTCATCGGTCCAAAGAACTCATTTCCAAAATGCATCAGGCTTGTCTATATGTTCAACTGCAAACTTCAAACACTGATTTCTGTGGTGAGGACGTACTGTAGAAGAGGTTTTCTTCCGATGACTCTTCCATGAAGACCATATTTGTACAAGTATCTCTTTATAGTGGACCACAACTCCAGTGTCTGCCAGAAATAATATTTCGTATGCGATAGTAAATTCCAGTGGACATCTATGGAAGCTAGGACACCCAGGGTTATAGGGTCAGTATGAAGGGGCGACTGAAGTAAATGTAGTTTTAGGTAATAAATAGCTGGGGTCTCGGCGTAATTCTAGAGCTGCTGGAGAGACTCTGGGGGAAGGGAAGGGCTTCTGCTTCAGGCTAATTTGAACCTGTTCCCAGAGACCTGAACCTGGACGGATGTCAGGCTCTCCCCTCGTCCCAAAAAAGGAGAGCGGGATGAGTGCGTGACAAAGAGAGGTGGAGTTACTGAGGACTGGATCTGGACTTTCATCAGCTTTCTGCTGCTCATGCCACACAAAGGAGCAGTTTCGCTGTGAGTATTATTACTCTTTGTAGCAGTGATCATTTCTCTTATTGAGTTTATGTTGGGTTTTCTGACCTGAGATTGAAATATGTTAGAAATAATATTCCGGTCAGCTGCTATGAGTCTGAAATTTTATCTTTTATTTCTGGCCTTCTGTGACTTTTATGTTTTTAATGCTGTTTTCTAGTATCAGATAAGAAATATTGTATCATAATTGTATCATTTCTGATGTTTGTTCAGATTGTGTCTCTAGAAGCTCTTGATTCTTTAATGTTGAAGATTCAAAATTGATGAGTCAGTCAAATATTAAAGTAATGCGAATGTGTTGAATCCCCCTCTAAAATCAAACTTGAATGTTTTTGGGGAAAGAAATATATGCTTTTATTCCTTAAGAATGCATTACATTGATTAAAAGTGGCAGTAAATTATTTATTTAGTTATAAAATAATTATATTTCTTCATTCTGTTCATCAAAGAACATATATATATATATATATATCACAGTGTCCACAAAAAAATGAAGTAGCACAACTGTTTTAAGCATTGATAAGAATCTGAAATATTGCATATTAGCAAATCAGATATTATAATGATTTCTGAAGGATCACGAGACACTGGAATAATGATGCTGAAAATACAGATTTCATCACAGAAATACATTATATTTTAAGAGAGATTTTTATTTTAAATCATAATAATATCTGACAATTCTACTGTAATAAATGCAGCCTTTAAAGTGAAATATTAAATGCTATCTCAGTCTTATACTGTATGGTGCCGGTGTGTGAACTTCTGCTCCTGAGCTCATGAACTGTGAATAAAAAGAAACATACAGTGCACTTGCATCAAAAAATGATGAACTGAAATCTCTTGTTGTCAAGAAGAGCTGATCCAGAATGGCCGAACCGGTTCCAGCGCTCCCAGACTCTTTTACTCCGAGTTCGAACAGCGTTTACTCGGATCAGTTTGGCTTTTACTCTATGGACAGTAATGTTCCTGGTCTTTCTAAAGTCATCTTAGACAAACTCAGCATGAAAGACTACGAAGAATACAGGTGAGAATCACACTGATAGTGGAGGACAGCCTGGGATTGTGTTCTGAATGACTCTCTCTCTCACACAGGGCTGCTCTGGAAGGCAAAGGAAAGGTGGGATTTCGCTCTCACAAAGAGATGTTTCGAAATCTAGAAGAAACGTTCAAATTCTGCGCCTGCTGCTCCAAACTCCCGTCTAACCTTCCAGACCCCAAAGCACTCAAACGCTGCATCAAGTGAGCAGAAACACACACATCTCCAGTACATCAGTGAGCTAAACATCCTTAACACTTCACTTCACAATTCAGACTTTTTTCTTAAAATTGATGTGACTTGCATTTTCAAGATTCTGAGATATTGCCATTTTGAGAAAAAAAAGAAAAAGAAAAAAAGAGATTTTGTCATTTTAATAACATGGCAGAAACGAGCTTCTGTTGTTTTGAAAGTGCAGTAAAAGGGTATTTGTGGGTCCAGAAGCCTGAATGTTTTGTGGTGAGCATCACATGTGAAGTCAGTCAGAAGTGTTGTCTCAGCTGCTGCTGTCTCTCCTGCGGAGGGTGAAGATCATATCACTGTCCTCCTGCAGACTTCTGCCCTTCTGAATATTATCACCTGCTTATTAAAATACAGAGCTAATGCTGGATGTTAACACCTCTGTCTGTGCTAACTCCTCACACGGGTGCTGCTGATCAGAAACAATTCAAATACAATTAATTACGACTACAACGCCGGGTGTTTGTAGTTAAACCATGGGACTGCTGTCTTTATAAGAACAAACTATCAAAGCTGGGTTGAACTAACTGCACAGTTTTTAACAAATAGTTTGTATCGTAAGCTCACTTTATTTGTTTTTGTAGATATGGTAATCATGCTTTATTTATTAGTGAATCGCATCAAGTGACCCATGATGGCCCGGAAGAATCAGAGTAAGATCCAACTGCAGACCTTACTCTAAAAATAGCTGTTTGTGAAGTTATGCTGGAGGCAGCTGAGTTTCTTCATTCAGGTTATTATTGAACAGACTGCTCAGCTGAAGCTAGAAATCCAGGTTATTCTGTGCCGAGAGACCCAGGAAAGATTATTTCCATTTCTGCAATATTAATCCACCCTCAAACATTATAAGAGTCATGATTTATTAAAATTACGCAAAAAATCAAAATGATATATTTTATTAAAGTTCAAATTATATAAATTATATATATATATTATATAAATTAATATATAATAATAATAATAATAATACAATAAAACAAGATTATATAAATAAACAATATAGCATTAAAGTGCCCCTATTATGCCATTTTAAGGGTTGCTAATATTGTTTAACAAGTCTCTTAAAACAGGTTTATATGT
>JAUCMT010000056.1:3529842-3550780 GCA_032357475.1 Enteromius thamalakanensis
ATGACATACGTGTATACTTAAAATATGCTTACATATTTAATAATATATTTCACTAAATGTGTGTGTGTGTGTGTGTGTGTATATATATATAGCAAAATTAAACAATATAAATATATAAATAAGAACTACATTAGTATATATTTATATTCTGTCTTTTTATTGTATTATGTATCATCTGATCTGATTTTTGTCTTTGTCGGCTGTTCTTTTAAAACCCGATCTGAATTTGGATCTGTTGTGTGAAGGGGAATGTTTACGACAGTCACACACACCTCATGACACCGCCAACACAATAAAACCTAAAGTACTGAAAGATGAGGGCAGCTGCTAAAAATGGCACAGACCTTTTAATCTGTCTGCTGAAGCCTCGGCTCGTTAGTGCTGATATTAGGCCATACTTTTAGCACTAGCTTGCTTTAACTCTTCAGCGTCTCGTTTTCTGCTCCCAGGTGTCTGAACGTGTATTACTGCAGTAAAGACTGTCAGAAGAAGGACTGGTCTTTGCATAAGAAGTTCTGTAAGATGCTCCACAAGGTCTCCATTGACAGGCTGGTGGAGTGGCTCGTTCACACAGGTCAGAGGAAACCATGGGCCAGAATTAAGCTTTTACCAGCCAAAAAATTGTTTTAAGTCATTTCTTCTGCTGTAGTAAATATTAGTTTGCATGTTTTTGGCATTGATTGTAATAATCCAGTTGTTTTTTGTCTGTCAATAACTGACCATTTTTAGCTGCTGACAACACTACTGTTCTAATTATTTTGGCCAGCACTGTGTGTGTGTGAGAGGTTGCTGAGTAACGATCTGTCAATCATCCTGTGCACCAATAGGAGATCTTCCTATCCCTACGGAGGCGTGGTCTCAGCCCGTTAAAGACGTCAGGTGTTGGGATGATTGGTTGTCCATGCAGGGAGATCTGACGCCTCGTCTGGACTCAATCCTGTCTGGAAAAAACATGACTGACCTCTGGACCAATGCCTGCAGGCCGCGGCCAGAGGAGGCGGAGCTTCGTAAGTCTGTGTGGCGAGTGTGCAGTGAGTTCTTCTCTCGCTCGCTGACGCTGGGCCTCGGGATTCAGATGACCCGTCTGGACCCGTACTCACGTCCTCTGACCATACATCTCGTCGGGGCCGGTCACAACGAGACCCTGGGAGCCAGAACCACTGACATGGACGAGCTCGGCCGCATGTTCCCGGGCCACCAGGGGCTGGAGGTGGTGATGGTGGGGCCCGAGGTGGTCCAGGGGCCTATCACGAGGCCCCCACTGAGGGCGTTCGGACCCCGGGGAAAAGTCTACATCAGTGCTTACAAGGGCCTCTATCATCAGTTCTGGGAGGAAGTTGTGGAGAAAGGAGAAGCAGCCAAACCAAATCTAGTGGTTGGATTTCATCCAGGTACAGATAACCCACTGTCCATTTTCCCCGATTTTCAGCATCATTACTCCAGTGTCACATGATCCTTCAGAAATCACTCTTATATGCTGATTTGCTGCTCAATAAACATGTATTATTATTAATAATGATATATATATATTTGCAAACTTTTGAGTGGTAACAAAATTTAATGAGAAAATTATGAGTAATTTTTTTGAGTATTCAAAACAGTATTTACACTCTTCACAAACAATAATGAATTTTATCTGTGTATAAGCACTGATTTACTGATGAACTTTACAGCATGTTGAAACTGAGCTCTTACTGGTTATGATTCTATTATCAGGGTTTGAGGGACAGGAAGTGAATCAGGATTGGTTACTGACACTCCTTCTGCTACGCGATTACAATATCCCGACCTTATTCACGATGATCAAGTATGTTATACATATATAGACAAATAGTTCACACATAATAGACTGAGCACAATTTATGCTGTTTTACTCACATCTGTCTCTCTGTCTATCTATGCTTCAGTAATGAAGAGCTGCAGAGTACTCTTCATATGTTTATGGAGCTGGAGATGGATGTTAAGGACACCGGCTCAAACCCCTTCAGCTCTTTGAAACCTGAACAACTGCCAAAAAGCCCCAACAAAGCACCCATTTACGCCAACGCTCACTATGTTTCTTTTCATGGACTGCTGGAGGTGAAAGAGGAGGAAGAACAGAACTAACGCTGGATATATGAACTCACCTTTAACCTCAATAAATGCTAGTGGCTGCAGAAGTTTATTTGTTGAATAATAAGTGAATATATATATTGAAGTTTCCTTTTTTCAGTCTTCAAAAAATTGTATTGGTTAAAAATGGGCCTATAATAATGTTTTCATGCCCAGCTGCCTGTGTATCAATTGATTTCTTCAACTGCATTTTTTTACCTCATTGATTGTGTGCCCGAAGTCCTTCATGCAAATATACTGATAAACCAACTTGTCGTTTTAAGATAAACCATAGACTATGCACTAGTAGCGATAGTTATTCTTATCATCATCATTATTATTATTATTATTATGCAAACACTATACTCTAGCATAGATCTATTTATGGAAGTCTGTCGAAGTTTTTTTTTTTTAATATTACTTATAATTTTTTTTTCAAGGAATGAGCATGAAATAGGTATTTTACAAGCTTTTGCTTTCATGTAAATTATTGTTCATTATTTTCATAATCCCTATTCGGGCGGGACTAGTTTTCTAAACTACGTTTGAGTTTCGATCGTTATCACCTGACGTCCGCGATTTTCATTCACGAGTACCATTTCGGCCTGTGTTTATTACAGAGGTGGGCGTGTCTGTTTGTACATCTGTGCGTCATAGAGATCACGCGCCAACATTGCTATAGTCATTCGGATTGATTACAATAAGTGTAATCGCAAAAACCACGGTGAAGCTAAATGCCTAGTGCAGAAAAAAAACATGTTAACGTGTGGTTACTTTATTTTAACTATTCTGTTTTTATTTGTAGTAAACATGTTTAATTTTGATCATTAAAACTGATTGCAGAAATGAACGAGAGTATTTTTACCTGATACTGATATTACAATTGTCAGTCTTAACAGTTTACGTGATCTGGGGCCTGTTCCATAAACCAAGACTGGAGTATAAACCAGGCTTATTTCAGTTAGTTTGACTTATTGCCAGTTAATTTGTATTAAAATAAGTCAGACTATCTGCCATAAGCATTTGGTAAACTTGTTTTGTGGAACAGGCCCCTGGCTCTTTATTTGTGTTTATTTATTTTTTTCTATATCAAAATATATCAAACGTGGGTGCGGTAAGAGCATTTACGACATAACGCGTTGTAAAAAAAATATCACCGACATCGCATTCGTATGGGATTAGATTAAGGCTAAGGACCACTTAGTTTGCTGAAAAACGGTAGGAAATTTGTTCTGGAATTATCACAGAGGTTGTGAGAGAAAAACACAGACAGATTCGGACGGGATTGAAATCACCAAGTGATACGTCTGTGAAACAAAACTTACGACCCTTACGACTCTTACGACCCTCTGTAAAACTAGTCCCATCCGAATAGGGATAGAGGTAAGATGTCGAAATGTTCGACAACTGTTTTAAAGGTTATAGAATTCTATGCAATGAGGCAAAACTCGAGCATTTTGAATTTAACACATAAACTATTATTGATTGGCTATCGTTTAATTCGCTAGCAGCTATTTTCGAAATAGGCATGGATTGTGAGTGAATGTATTTGAAAATCTTGTAAATATTATGATCTTTTTCTTTACTCTTTAATTAATACTTTAATTCGCTTTTATTATTCAATTGCTTTAAATAAAAAGACCCCCTTCCCCCCAAAATTACTTTGGATTTTCCTCGGTGTTTAACACATATTTAGAGCTTTCTGCCGCTTTAAATTTTGGAGGGAACAGGATGGATTCTGATTGGCTATCAATTTTCGTATCACTCATCAGTTAGGAAAAAAATGGTTCTGGGAGGGATTCCAACAATATCGTTTCTCTGTGCCTTTATTGTTATCATTTTGACATGGACTCTGCTATTCATTCATATTAGAAAACAATTTTCAGAACTTTATCTTTGTCATTTGTCTAACTTTTTTTACAAACAATAATCAAAGTCCAAATCAGGTCTGCGAGGTAAAGCCCCAAGTTCGCATATGTCAGGACTGTGACCAAATTAAGGTCATGAAAGCGATAATCGTGGGTTTTGTGGTCTCTTTTGTAGTTTTTATACCCAATCACGGGCCAGATGATGGCAGCAGAGACATACAGAGCAACAGAAACGATGTCAATCACCAATTCCAATTTACTGAGATCGCAGCATCGCAGCAGATCCACGCACTTCTGCAGGTGTGACGGGATCACCACCACGGTTGGAATGAAACACACCACGTAGACCAGAGTGCACCAGATCAAACCACCATGCCGGAACTGGTTTTCCACTCCTTTGAAGTAGCTGTATACCGCGGTAAAGATGAGGCAGGCTACAAAAGCCTGGCTGAAGCGTAGGATGCCTCGTAGGTTGGACAGATAACCTGCAGGACATTTGAGTTTTAACATCACTGCGTCAACCACATACGCAGCCAACGCCAAGATGGAAAAGATGGCACAGATAATGTCCGCGATGCATGTTGCACAAACAAACACGGTGCAGTAGATGAGACACGCAGACAAAAGCATGAGCGACGACAGAAGGGTCAATCCGCAGGAGAGATCATTCCAAGAGTGCTTCAGCACAAGGAGCTCGATTAGTTTATCCACCAGGCACTTCTCAATGACGAAGATCACCACAGCCACGATGAGTGCGAATACCCAGACAAACTCACACCAGATCCCGTACGGACTGGACATGGAGCCACGAAACATCGGGATGATGAGAGCCAGCGCGCAGAAAATCATCTCGAGAATCCGGAAAGTCTGAGAGAAACTCAGTCCGCACATTGTTCTTCATCTATTGTCTGAGAAGAGCAAGCTGCTCAAGCTGACCGTTACTACACACTGCATGATTTACATTTCCACAGCCGATAAAGCCTTTTCACACAAACCATAAACTTCCAGTGTGTTTGACTTCTCAGTCTTCTGTTCATCTCAAATGCACCGTAACCTCTCTGATGCCAAGTAAAAGTTAGTTTGAGGAGTAAACGAAGCTCTCAACATTTTAAAAAAGACTCGTTTTCTTCAAAAGTGAGGGATGATGCTCATTATGCGTTTTTATAACAGGGACCTCCAAATGATTCCCTAATTATGATATTATATATAGATTTTGTCAGTAAGAAAGTTTCTTATGACTCTTGTAGACTCCTACTGCTGTGATTGGCTTGATGGCCTACTGCCGACACAGATGAATGCTGCTGTGATTCAGGTCAGAAACGTTCTGTTGTTGTTTGCAGATGAATCTTCGGTAAAATAAAGTGAACGATGGACCGAGTTCTGATGTGGTCTGGATCCTCATGAAAAAAAACTAGACAATAATAAATATAGTTGATGTTCGGTGCAATGATTGGGCCCCCGGTGGCATCAGGAAAACTATGCACATATACAGTCACCCTCTAGCAATTAGGATTTAAGGCAGTGGTTCCCAACAATATTTCTGGAGGCCCCCCAACACTGCACATTTTGCATCTCTCTTGCATCTGGTCTTGGAGTCTCTACTAATGAGCTGAATCTGGTGTGTTTGATTAGGGGGACAGTGTTGGGGGGCCTCCAGAACATGGTTGGGAACCACAGATTGAAGGGATACACCAATAAAAGGGTTATTTCAAACTATAAACAGTGTCAAAAACACACATGCAAAAGTTTGGTGTGAATTACTTGTTTCTTTTTGGAGCAGTGTGATTTTGTTAAAGGGTGTTTTGGCAAAACACAGAAAACATGTTAAAGTTTGACATGTTCCCATGGCAACAGCATCAAGATTCCCTCAACATTTTTACACCGGCCGTATTTTGTCATTATTCTGATGAAGATTGAAGCAAATCGAGTAAAAATAAGATGCTAAGTTCAAAGCATTCTGAAAACAACACACTTCCTGCTGCCAGTTGGTGGCGCTATAACTTTGACTCCTAATAGTCACATTTCTGCGATTGGCATCTTACAAAGGACACGCTCCTCAAGTTTGATCAAAATCAGACAATGTATGTGTACGCTATTAGACACTTCCTGTTTTATTTCTTGCCATAACTTCAACAACTGGGTCCTGATGGCCGCAGGTTCCAACCTGCACGTCGATTTTCAGGAGTATTTTAAGGCCAAAAAACCCCCGGATGGTACATGAAAAAATAAATAATAATAATAATCCTTAGGAGAACAATAGGGCCCTCGGCCCTCTGCCTAATAATAATAATCTTCCTAGACACACTGTTGCATCAGAGAGTAGAAAATTCAACAAGCTGTCGTATTAAACATTATTAATATTAATAAAAATACATATATTTGCGGCTAAATATATTTTCCGGAACCTGATGCTTTTTATATATGAATCTTTGATGAATAGAAACCTATTAGCTATTATACTATAAATATATATATAGTATACATAGTAGGAATTAAATGAAAAAGGTTAAATATTGAAATTAAATAGCTTTTTATATTATAAAAAATATAATATCATTATAATGATGTTATCATATGAACACATATATATATATATATATATATATTTATTTTTGTTTGTTTGTTTGTTTTGTTTTTACAATTTTCACACAAATGTATAAAAAATTTTTAAATAACTGAAGTTAAGTAAATCCATTTATTGTGAACAATCAAGCTTTTTATAAAAGTGAAATAGAAAATACATCACAATTCAAATAACAATAAAGAAACAAGAAAAACATGACAATATCTTGAAAGACACTCTTAAAAATAAAGATTATTTTGACCTTGGTTCAGTGCAGAATTTATACTCTATTTAACCTTTCCAATGCACAAAAGCTTCTCTAAAGTAAAAAAAAAGGTTATTTAAAGAACTACGTTTTCGGGGAGTCAAAAATGTTTTTTTAATGGCATCAACAAACATCCTTTTGCGACTTTAATTTATACGTTTACAGTAGTGATACTATTAAGAGCGTTTGAATCCACAGATACCCAAGCAGGTCAAGACCAGGTCAGCGATGTACAGGCCGAGATTGACATAGGTCATGAAGGTCACGACAAACTGGATGCTCCATATACAGCTGTTCCCCGGACAGTCTTTGGGCCGCGGGTTTCCCCTGAAGCTGTAGGCGGGCCAGAGGATGGCGGCAGTGATGTAAAGCAGAACGGAGATAATCAGGAAAATAATTGTCAAACGATCAATGCTGAAGGGCAGGCATTTCTTTATCTTGGTCAAGATGTTGGTGATGATGGTTAGGAGGGTTAGAGGCAAGGGAACCACATAGGCCACGATGCACCACAGCAAAGCTGGTTTACCCACGTAACCGATGAGGGAAATGAGGATGATGCAGGCAACGAAGGCCTCGAGAATCTTAACGAAGCCTGGAAGCGCCGCCAAGTACGTTGC
This sequence comes from Enteromius thamalakanensis, assembly GCA_032357475.1. Lineage (NCBI taxonomy): Eukaryota > Metazoa > Chordata > Actinopteri > Cypriniformes > Cyprinidae > Enteromius > Enteromius thamalakanensis. The sequence goes on from JAUCMT010000056.1 coordinate 3,537,247, forward strand.
AGAGCGTGTAGCGTCGCATTTGTCCCTGAACATCTCCACGCAGTAAAGCACGCAGCACACCGCCGAAAGGATCGTGACCATCCAGCCCCAGATGCACTTCCGGCAGATGTAGAAGTTGGCGAACATCACCGTGCAGGAGAAGGTGGAGATCGACGCCATAATGGCCATGCCGGTCGTGAAGTCGTCCCAGTCCATGCAGAACACCAGGATCAGTTTGTGGATGAGGAACATCTCCACTATGGTGATGACCAGCGTGATGATGGGACACAGACCCCACACCACCATGCAGTAGATCCAGTAGGTGTGCAACGGGTGACCCCAGATGTAGCTCACCACAAACGTCACCACGCACAACAGGATCTGCGCGAAGTGCAAGGCGCTGCGAGTGCTTGTCAGGGTGGAAAGAGAGAACTTGGGCTTCTCCATCTTGACAGTAACCAGCGTGGAGTGGCTCTCGTTATGAAAACGAGCTGCTTTCACAGGAAGATAAAAAGGCATGGCATGCCAGATCATGCAAAATACACCATAAAACTCCTCCTCCTCTGCCTAGCAATTATCAGTGGGTTAGATATTTACAGTACGTGCAATGTTCATTCATTAGGAATAAATTCAATTCAGCTGTAAATCAGCTCTACAGAAGACAATAGTGTCGGTTTAATTAACTGCTGATATACATCAATTATGAAGTGTTCAATAATTCAGTTCAGCTCTATAAGACAGTAGTATCATTATTCAGCTCAATTTAGTATGGTGCTGTGCATTGTTTTTTTTAGTTCAGTTTAATAACTGTCAATGTTGCAAAGGTCAATTATAAAATAAATTCAATTCCATGCCGCTCTACAGATAGTTTAATTCAAAGCTAGCTGATTCATTTAATAAACTCAGCTCTATAATGTCTTAATCAATTCTGAAACATTTCATTTCAGCTACTAAGTAGCTGTACAGAAAATAGTTTTCATTATTTAGCCAGCAACAATGTCCTTTTGCAAAGCTCATTAATTGCAATGAATTCAATAGGGTTGTTTTGAGACTCAATTTAGTTCAAAGTATCAGTAAACTTGTTGGTGTTGCAAAATTATTTCAATTATGAATCAAATTCAACGTAAGCATAAAGCAGCTCTACCAAATAAACAAAAAAGTTAATATTCAAACCAAATAAGTTACATTTTTATTCAGTTTGCTGAAAGTACCGATGTTGCAAAGTTAATCAAGTATGAAACAAATTCAATTCTATAAAGTGATAATAGAAAATGCAGTGGTGTTATTTAGACTTATCTAGAGTGAACCAAGTCAGATTTACTCTTGTTAATAAAGCTTTCTGTGGAGTGAAAATCATCTTTACTGGAAGCTGGATTAACTTTGACTGGTGAAATAGCACTGTAACAGAGAACATAGTCATATTGATTATATTCAACAATCTTTGTTATTTATCTGACACAATCATAGAGTAAGAAAACGTTGGAATTTGCAAGCTAGAGATGACCTTGCAGCTGAGCTTGTTTTCCTCAGTGCCACTAAGTTTTAGCTAGACGAGCATCTTTGAATAAGATCTAGATACTTTCAATGTACTGACTTCATTTAAATGCGTCGGATAATCTAACAGCATGAGATTGTTCTTGCTAAAGAAGGCATGAACACCAGTGTGACCATGTGGTCTGTGTCAGAGAATTGAATTCATAGTTATGTTTATGTTACATTTTTTATGGCCTCAAATCTGCCCTTTAGACCTATGTTATCTTCCCCCTAGTGAATGTACCGAATAACAGCAGTTTCTTCGTTTACAGCCGAAGACATCAGCGAATGTGCAAGGTCTTCCTGATTTTAGAAACATAAATGTTTTGTTATTAAAATTTGGAGAGATGTTTCACCACCAAAAAAGGAAACTTCCAATCCTGAGGTCCTTTCTTCTGTTGAACACTGATATCTTGAAGAATGTTGTTAACTAAATCTATATATTATTTTCCTACTGTGGAAACCAATGGTTCTTGATTCTTTGGTTACCCATATTCTTCACAATATCATATTGGTGACAAATGATGACAAAATTGTAATGTTTGAGTGAACTATCCCCATTATCGTTATGCATCATCTACTGTATGCTGGATCACATTACTTGGATGAACTGTTGGTGAACTGCATCTGTGTATAACTATTTACCACATTTACATGATGTATTCTATGATTGTGCTACATAGACGTTTTCAAGAAACCCTTTATCTTATATGGTTGGTCTATATTTAAAGGTGAACACAATGTTTAAAGGATTGCGTGAGTTCAAAAACTCTAGGAAGGCAAGAACTGTCTCCGTGCAGCAATGCCGGCTTGATTGAGTTATCTTAATGACGGTCATGTGTCGGGCAGATGTTGTGCACAAGGCCGGGCGTTGTCTCATTACCAGAGCAGCTCTCTGACCAGTGGGGTGACCATAAAACTGTAAACAGGTCAGGTGATACAGGACGACCTTTTCTTTTTTAGTAAAGCAGAAAGAAAAACAGAGGATTTGTGTAATTCTGGGCAAGATAGGTAATTATTAATAGACAAATGCTAGAAACAGCAATTATAAAGTTGTTGTATGCAAAGTTTTAACTTGTAGTATAAATTTATATAGATGGATAGATTTAGAATTAAAAAATAACTACATCTTTCTCTATTTCACTTATATATATAAATATATATCTCTAACAAGTATCTTCGCCCAGCGTGCAATGTGACGGTAGAGCTCACTGCGCATGCGCGCACAATCACAAATATGCCCGCTGCCTGACAGACAGTCGACAGCAAATCAGGTAAGGCGATTCATTCAAATTTATATTGCAGTTAACAATTTCTAAGTCCCACGCTCCTTTTAGCGATTCATATACTTGAAGTGCTGCATTGCAGACTTTTAAACGGCTTGACATCGGCGTGTAGTTGAGTGAGTGCACATTAGCTGCAGGAGCTACTCACATTAGCTTCTAATCTGAAGCGTCGCCGTTTAATGTGCACGTCTACGTGTATTAAAGTCGCTTTTAATAAAACCGAAGACGCTATATAGCTGCCAGTGTGCTGCATGTGTCGGTTGTGTTTGCATATACAGTATACTAGTGTGTGTGTGTCTATATCGGCATTTGTCAGTCAGGGACACATACCAAACGGAATGGGACGAGGGAAATGTGTTCGTGTTTATGTCAGTGATTGGAAGTTGGAATATAAGTAGTGTTATATGCACGCAGGAAGCATTAGACCAGAGACAGAGCGCGTGCCAGGTGGGCTTGACGGCGCGCGTGAGGCGCTCCTCTCGCTCGCTGATTGGCTGACAGGCTGCTGACGTACATCATTACATTAATTCGTTATCATTACTACAATAAAACTATAAATGTTTTTTTTTTTAAAAGAGTCACATTGGAAGCTTGTTACATTGTTCAAAAAGACCAAATATTTATTGATTATTGTAATACAGTGCCTGTAACATAACTCAAATATGACCATCCCATCCTAATATTTATATATTTTCTTCTGTAAAGACCCACCAATACTGTGTATTGGAGATTTGTGTAAAATTATTTAGTTTCTGATACGTTGCATCATTGTTTTTTTTTTTCTTTCTAGAAGAATACTGTTATATTTTTATTATTTATTATTAATTTTTATTTTAGTCAGATACATTTATTTATTTAATTTAAATAAATTTACTTACATTACTTTATTTAATTTTATTTATTTTAATCAATTTCTGAAACAAATCGATCTTTTTTCTTTTTTTCCTCAAGCAACTTATTTTAGAAATGTTCAAAAAAAAATTGCGATGACTGGCTGGGCAATATGGCTGACAACTGTATCATTATATCAGTGTTTCATATCGGTCGATATCGATAATTATTAATATTTTAATTGACCCATTTAAAATAAAATGTACTCTAAAGATAAGGTAATACAGTGTAACTTTAACTTAACTTAATTTTGCCCAAACAACCGACAACAAAGTGATGTTCAATTATAGTAGACAAAGCACGTTCACCTGTCCTGGTGTAAATAAATTATAGCCCTTGACCCTGGACCTCTAGGACATTCTAAACCTTACATTAGCGAATACATTAGAGTTTTTCTGCATTATCCTAATAGTTTCATGTTGTTGACATCTCATGAGCTCTGAACTCACAGCAACCCTAAAGTCCAATGCACATGGAGAAAACAGAGCCAGGAAAGCGGAGATTCCTGGTTTTTTTTCCCCAGTCAAAATCTAATAAGTATAATTAGAAAATTCAGATGAAGTGATTCAGAAAGGCACAAATACTCAGATGGAGTCTCAAAAGGCTTGAAAGAGAACTGGATGTGATTCCTTTGAGAGTAACTACATTTTACAGTGTTACAGAAAAATTCTTAAAAGTATTTAAATTCAAATAATAGAAATGTTATACTTTTCTGCATCTTTACTGGTTGAAATATATTATTTATTATCTAATGAATATATGCAAAAAAAGATTTTTAGCATTGAAAAAATGTTTTTTGAAACAACGGCTTCAAGTAAATAGTGTGTGTGTGCATATATATGCAAGAATTTAACATGACTTAAAAAGAATGCAAATTGTAGTAACAGCATAAGATCACAATATTACAATGGCCATATTACATTTATCTTGTAATATATTTCATGTATAAGCATGCATGAGCTCATTAAAAGAATGTATCCTTTTAATACAATGTAAATGCATTCATGCAAAATGTAACTGTAATATCATGATCTTTGTTATATTGTGCCTCCCTAACATCTACTGCTTTGCCATTAATGCTGTAAATGTCTCTCTTTTTTTCTTTCTCAACAGCTGGAACAATATGACCGGGTAGTTTCTCTCTGTGCATTCTTTTGTGCTGTTCGCTGGTGAGGTCAGAGGTCATGGCTGCGGATTGCGGGGTGTTCGTGGACTGGTCTCAGATGGGCGATGTGAGTCGCGATGCAGTTCCCGGAAAGACCGAATATAAAGACGTAAAGGAGCTGAAGCAGCACGCCCGTTCGGGTCAGTGGGCCAAAAACCACAGCCAGCGCTCGGCCGTTTACCAGCAGCTGCTCCGAGCGCTCCCGTGTCGCACCGTCACGCCCGACGCCGCCGTCTACCGGGACATTGTAGGCAACTCCAACTCCAAGCGCAACCCATCCGCCTATCCCCTACCGGAGTTTGTAGACGGGACGGCGGTGCCATGCTACAGTCTCAAGGCCGAATCTGTCGGATCGGTGCATGCCGTGATTTCTTGCATCGCAGGGCAGTTCCCGGATATATCGTATTGCCCGTCTTTACCGGCGGTGACGGCCCTGCTACTGCACTGGAGCGCCGATGAAGCGCAGTGCTTCGAGAGCGTCAGCCGCATGCTGGCCTGCAACGAACCCGGCCGCCGACTATTAGATCAGACTTTCCTCGCGTATCAGTCGGCCTGCATGACCTTCGGCGACCTCATGCATAAATACTGCCCGGCCGCTCATAAGCTGATGGTGGCCACCGCCACAGACGTGCTGGAGGTGTACTCCGACTGGCAGCGATGGGTTCTGGGTGACCTGCCCTTTAGCTTCGCCGCGCGAGTCATGGATGTGTTCTTGGTGGAGGGCTACAAGGTGCTTTACCGCGTGGCGCTGGCGATACTGAAGTTCTACCGCAAGCAGCGCGCCGCCGCCGCAGGGTCGGCTTTAACCAAGCAGGACTCCGCAACGGTCCGGAGCGACATCCAGGCGTTCGTGCAGAACATCGGGAAAAGCGTGACGCCTGAGAAGCTGCTGGAAAAGGCCTTTTCCATTCGCCTGTTCAGCCGGAAAGAGATCACGCTGCTGCAGCTAGCCAATGAGAAATCCCTCCAGCAGAAAGGCATCACCGTCAAACAGAAGAGGTATCGATGACACTGACTTCACATGACTACTCGTTTTAGTACTGTGTTGATATTCATTCATGCAGGCAGAAACCGTTTTGGCTTTTTGGTTTTTCATGAAGCATACATCCTACATACACTGTTGTTTGTTTTATAGCACTTTGTCTCAATAGATTTCAAGTACAGTACATATTTTGGTAAATCAATAGTCCACTTTATATATATATACCCTTTATTTGTTGGGTCCACAACATACATACTGACTATCAGAAATGTAATAAGTGTGTTGTACATATTCTCCTAACCCTAAACCAACTACTAGGTGAGTAAGACCATAACTATTAGTTATTTTTAAATTTAATTGTCATCTAGTTGTCATTTTATTACTTGTTTATTTGTTTATTATGGAAGTGTGTTTCTTTAGATCAACTTATTGAGAATATTGATGTGATAGACATGAAATAGAAGTGATTTTAAGTCTTCAGCTTGATTTAAAAAGTACACAAAATTACACACAAGTGGGGAAAATATATATTGATATAAATATATATAGTTATATATCTAGGAAAATATATATCTAAGACTCAAATGTGATGAGCTTAACAATACTGTTCTAGTTTTGTCTTACAATATATATATTTTTAAAGAAATTATTAACGTGCTTTAAGATATGAACATCCATTTTACCTTTTTAATGGATAATGCAGAGGCAAATGTCTCAACTGACCAATCAGAATCAAGCATTTCAGAGAGCGGTGTAATAAATTAATAATTATAATAATAATCCAATGAGATATGATTCTTGAGCAGCAAATCAGCATATTTCAACAAAGATTTTTAAAGGATAATTTCATTAATGTTGAAAATTCAACTTCGATCATAGAAATAAATTCTATTTTAAAATATATTTTGATAGAAAATATTTATAATATAGATTTCTTGTGTTTGGCGAGCAGCTGCACCCTCGATGTTCATGAGAAACTGTCTAAATAACCTTTTTCTAAATAACCATGTGACAACAGTGTAGTATGCTACTGTTTGAAAGGTTTGTAGTAAGTAGTGTATACTGTAGTACTGAAGGCTACTAAATAAAGTCATTATTAGGGCACTGTCTGTTCATCTTAGTGTTTATGTCTGTTTGTGTTTGGCTTTGTTTTACTGCTTTCTTCTGATTTGCTTGTGTGTTTTTCATTCGTTTTGTTGACCATGTGTCATTGTTTCATAGTTTTTGTTTCATTGGTTTTTCTATTTCTCCTGCTCTGCGCTCTCTGTGCTGTCCTTTAGCTCTATCAAAAGGTGGGTCTTCATCTCTCTTCACCACCATCATCCTCCCTCGTTTCTGTTGTGACACTTTTCTGAAGGATTCATGATGTTTCTTTGTTCTCCGACGTCTCTCTAGACAAAATGTCCAGTTAGCGGTGAACGCTGATAACTTCAGCTCGGAGATCGTCAGCGCTAAGGAGATCAGGGATATATGGTCGTGGATCCCGGAGCGTTTCGCTTTATGCCAACCTCAGCTGCTCTTCACCACGTCTACACACGGCTGCAGCCTCAACCGGTACCAAACACCTAACTGTGTCATTCGATGACTAAATAGCAAAGCATATGAAGAATATTTTTAAGAAGTCATCACGAGTAATAGTTGCTGCCTCTGAGTAATCGTTATTACTCAGTTCAACTATTTACAGGCTTTAAATAAGATCGAGCTTCTTAAACTGAGTGTGGTATAAATATGGTTTGTGATGTTTTATTCAGGTTTTACTCACATTGCGAGGGATATGAGCCGACATTAATGCTCATCAGAACGACAGATGGAGAGGTACTAAAACCCTGTGTCTTGCTCTCTTTCTTTTATCTTTTTGTTTATTCTTGGCACTTCATTAGGTGCAATAACAATTATTGTGCTGTCAAACGACTAATCACATCCAAAACACATCCAAAATAATATATATGTATGTGTACTGGGTACATTTATTATGTGTATACACACACACACACACAGTATATATTTTGAAAATATTTACATGTATATTTATATTAGTGCTGTCTAATGAATTGCATCCAAAAAAGTTTTTTTTCAAGAGGAGCTCAGTTAGACTGTGACTGACGTGTCTCTCATCCAATCGTATTCCAGGTGTGTGGAGCCTTCCTGTCCACTGATTGGGAGGAGCGAAAGAGGGGCGGGAACAAGCTCAGCTTCTTTGGCACTGGAGAGTGTTTCGTCTTCAGAGTACGTTGTTTTCATGGCATTTATTTGTTTATTTGCAAATAATATTATATGTATATACTACCTTAATTTGAGTATTTATATCAATTGTTATTAAGAATCCAGTTGAAATCTTCCTTATGGAGTATCCAGCAATTATTATCCACTAGGCGGCACTATTTTCTGAAGCATTAAAGTTCCTCTCAATCCATCATGGTTTTATCCTGTGACACTCTCTGAGGAATATTTTATAGCTCTTTGGTAACTCGAGACATAATAAAGCTATTAGTTACTGTGTGTTTCTTTCTGCCAAAAGGTGAACTTATTATGAAATTAAAGCATTTGCTCTTGCCATGAATAAAGCCACTTGTTAAATCATAAATTAATAAATCTGTCAAAATATGTTCCTGCTAAGATTCCCTTTGTAGGACAGATGAATGGTAGTCCTCTTAGTGTGACAGAGCTATTCAGTTATGGTGGATAGCAGCTCAGATATTATTACTTGATTTTGGAGGAAAAGCTAGTATATTTAAATGAATTCAAAGTACTTTTAATTTAAGCTAGTATTAAACATTAAAATAGAATTATACGTAATACAGTATAAGTGATTAAAAGGTACATATGATTAGAAAATAAATCAAACAAACGGTATTTATATTTATCTACAAATATGTTATTTATAAATATATTTACAAATACATTCATAATATAAAACACGTGTGTATTACAATAATACATAATATTTACATAAACCGTTACAGTAAATGCAATTTATGCAAATTAATGCATACATATTACTAAAAAATTATATGTGAATAAGTAATTATAAACAATCAATTGTTATTATTATTAATTATTATAAATAATATAAAAAAACAAAAAAGTGAGTTTTTTATATGTTTAAATCTGTTTTGATTGTATCCTTTTATTTATATATATATAATATATATATTCTTCCCCTCACTTTTGTTTTATTTATTTATTATTCTATAATAAATTATTAATTATTATTATATCTATTTATTATTATTTATTTTTTTAATTAATTTATTAATTTTTATTTATTTGTAATTGTTGAGATCTCTGGAAGTGAAATTAAGAATTCCATTTAATGTTATTTATCTCATTATTTATACATTTAGCTTAGGTAGGTAGCTAGGTATTCTTCTCCACAGATCATCAGTTAAGGTATTAAACCGGTCAATTGTTTTGCCAAAAGCTGCTGAATAGGTTTCTGCTGTTTATTTATGACATGTTCTCACATGACTGCTACAAGAAAACATGATCCTATGGACACTGCCAGTCTAAGGGCACAGTGTTTTTATATTTTAGCTGTGTAGACCTCTAACCACGGTTTAACCAGCGGAGCATGTATTTAGATTTCACTTCCTGTTCTCTGACCACAAGAGTGCCCACTGAAACGGAAGGGAGGTGTGTTAATAGTGTGTCTGTTTCAGATGAAGCCGGAGATGGAGCGTTACGAGTGGGTGGTTATCAAACACCCGGAGCTGGCGAACTCGTCTCAGGCAGCAGACGATGAACAGACTGGAGCCAGCAACAATGGTGGGCCGCAGTCTCTAGAGAAACCAGCCACTGACCCGTCTCAGCTGTCCCCGTTTCTGTCTGCCCGACACTTCAACCTCAACTCGAGGAACACCTCCATGTTTATGGCGGGAAACGTCGACTCCATAATTATTGGTGAGTGAGAGCGCCATTCTGATTTCTTTAATATAATTATTTTTGTTACATTTAGACGTTTAGTCTAAAGAGCAATGATATTCAAGTCTCAGTTAGTGTAACACATTTTTTTTTAAATAATATAATAAATAAAAAGAAAACTAATATTATTATAAGAATATTATAACAATAGAGCAAGCTAGTGTTAGAGGCCTTTTTGCTTATGTTAATTCAGTTATATAATAAACTAGATAATAAAGTTTGTAGGCGAACTTTAAGTTGGTTTGAAAAAGCCTAGCTAGAATGTTTAAAGTAGTTTCAAGAAATCATGCTAGTAAGATCAGTTTAAAAAAAAGTTTGAAACGTTTGAGTTATCAGTCCAAAAAAATTAGAAACAGTAAGAATACAATGATTAGCATGTTGTTAGCATGATTAGCAAGTAAGTAGCATATTGATAGCATGATTAGCAACTTTTTAACATATTTCTAGCATTATTACCAAGTTACTTGCATGTTGCTACCATGATTAGCATGTTTCTACCAGGATTAACATTTTGCGAGCTTGTTTCTATCGTGATTAGCGTGTTGCTATAATGTTTTTAACATGATTAACAAGTTGCTAGCATTAATACCATGATTAGCAAGTTAGTAACATGTTGCTAGTATGAATATCAAGTTACAAGCATGTTTCTAGCAAGTTAGTAGCATGTTGCTAGCATGATTAACATGTTACACGCATGTTTTAGCTTTTTTGTAGCATGATTAGCAAGATACTTACATGTTGCTAGCATGATTACCAAGTTGCTAGCATGTTAGTAGCATGATTATCAAGTTACAAGCATCATTAGCATGTTACAAGCATTTTGCTAGCATGATTAGCATTTTGTTAGCTTCTTTGTATCATGATTAGCATGTTGCTAACATGTTGCTATAATGTTTTTAGCATTATTACCAAGTTGTTAGCATGATTACCATGATTAGCAAGTTAATAACATGTTGCTAGTATGATTAGCATGTTACAAGCATGTTTCTAGCAAGTAACTAGTATGTTGCTAGCATGTTTCTAGCATGATTATCAAGTTACAAGCATGATTAGCATGTTACTAGCATATTGCTAGCCTGTTTCTAGCATGATTAGCAAGTTACTGGCATGTTGTTAGCATGATTAGCAAGTTAATAGTATGATCTTAGTATGATTAATAAGATACTAGCATGATTAGCATGTTGCTAGCATGATTTAGATAAATTAGAAATAGTAGTAGATAGAGTGGAAGCTTAAAGGAGTTTAAATGGGTTAGAAATAGTACATAGAAGGGAAGTCTGATTGAGTTTAATTGGCTGCAGGTGTTTAAGATTTGAATTTTGACAGTTGGCAGAGTCTTGGCTCATCTGAACATTCCGTGAATGGGAGTCTATCGGACTTTTTCCAGTTTTAATCATAATTTTTACGAAATTCGTAAGTCGGATCAGTCTGAAAAGATATAGCACACCGAGTTAGACCAGTCTGAAGATCTGGTTGGTGGTTGTAGCTTTACAGCTCTAGGAGGAGATACTGTTTAAATTTTGGCTCAGAATAATAATAATAATACGTTTAAATAGTAGATCAGTAAGTTGGCTTTTCCAAGCCAACTTAACTTTAGTTTAAATTATTTGAACATTAATTATGGAATTGTAATAACAAAATGATTTTATTTCTTTATTCAATGTATTATTTTCAGTGGCTTTAATGTATCTGAACAGTTTCTTTACTTTTGAAAGTTCTTTATGTCCGGTTTTCGTCTAACTCGTTTAATTGGATGAGTAAAGTAGGATCTCTGTTTGTGTGTGCGTTTTCTTAGGTACATGACAGATGGGGGATTGAGTCTGTATACGCGACGATTGAACCGCTTGCCGGATGGAATGGCGATGGTACGGGAAAGTCTGCAGCGTAACGCCTCGACCGGCCAGGGAGACGCCGACAGGTACCTAAACCTCTTCCTCTTCACCCTGGTTGTCATATCTTATATTCTATACATACACAAAAATGTGGGTTGTAAGGTATGATAATATCAGCTTGTGTTTTGTCTGAATATAGCTGCGCTGGTTTTCTAGGCCCTGTAGGTCTATATTAAGTTCAGTGGGGGAAATCCTGTATGGAGGTGGCTTTGGTTGGTGATGGCACGCTCCATTACAGAAAAGAAAAGAAGAAACGGGTCTTCTATTGAGTTGAGCTAGCACACTCCACTAGCTTTCAAAAGAAAGAAAACAGCTGAATTGATGGCTTGTCACCACAGCCCTCTCTGTTACAGATCGAGGTTGTGGGTGTAACCCTGCAGAGTGGCTACGACTGCCCCTCTTAAACTATCAGATTTAATTAGCATGTGTATTTATATGTGTTTGAGTCATTTAGCTGGCAGGAGGACAGACGGGTGCGTGAGATGCCACTCATTCAGATGTTACATCACCACATTTAGTCCTTCAGCTGGAGAGGAAAATACGATTTAGACTGAGGAAGATAATGGAGGATTGTGTGTTTTAATGCTGCCCATATTTCATATCTGGAGAGATTTTAAGGTCTAGATTAAGTCATATCAACTGTGTATGCTGTGTATGTTTTACAGACAAGATTTTTCATTCTGCTAATATTGCTCATCCAATGGAAATTCAGTTGGCAGCTGCCATCATTTGACTATTGCCTAAACAATATCACACATTCACATTATTTATAAATATATTTACATGCCAGCAAGTTTTTTTAAAACTCTTTTAAAGTCTCCCTATTTTTAAATATTATCATTTAAAAAAAATTCTATATAAAATAAAATAAATACATTTTTTATTGTTTATTTCAATCATTTTAATTACACATATATATATATATTTATATGTGCATGTACTTTTTTATTTAAAAGAATAGTCTAAAAAGTTGTTGCATTTGATATTTGACACATGACGTATTGTCTCATTCTTATAAACAAAACACAAATGTAAAAACAATCCAGCCCATCTGATTTGAATTCTCTTCTCTTCACTAGAACAAAAGAGCTAGTCTCTGTTAGACCGTTTGCATGGATCTGTTAAAAACAGATGCTTTTGAATACAATTGAGAAACTCACCTATTATCACATAATAGCGTTTGACCATATTGCACTACATTACTGTCACCAGTGTTTAGAATTCAATGTTGAGGGGTATATCAGGAAGGGTTCCTTAGATATTTACTCCCCCACTAAACTGTGTCTTGTTAGGACTCGACCACAGGATGAGCACATGGGGGAATTCCTCTCTATCTTTATAGTCCCATCCCCTTATTTTCTCCCTGTGCCCCTCAGACGCCACACATCAGAGGAAATGAACAGTAACAGTGATGAAATGATATAATATGGGTGTTTCATGCACCATAAAAAGCCTCCTTCTATTTTGGATGATTCCCCTCTTCCTTTTCTGAGAACAAGTCCCCTCCACTGCGCTGAGGATGTTGTGGGTAACCTCCAGCCTCTAAACATCTACCACTGTCTCTGCTGGCCTCAAACTCATCCATTACTTCCTCTCTCTCTCTCTTTGTTCCTCTCTTTTGACCAGATCTATCTGTTATCTTCCACTTTTTGTTCTTCAGCCCGATCAGACCACATTAGTGTGTTTGCTTTCTTTGCTCAGAGCAGAGCAGACAGTTTAATCATGAGAACTTCTTTATAAATGCAATATCAGAGGTTCTTGTTTTTCCTAGTCTATAATACTGGAAAGACAGCTTTTATATGGCACAGTTATGGCGCTTTTCCACTACACAGTACCAGCTCGCCTCGGCTCGACTCGACTCGGCTCTGTTTGGTTTTCCACTGTG
>JAUCMT010000056.1:3579320-3597699 GCA_032357475.1 Enteromius thamalakanensis
ATATATATATAATTTTTTTATTTTTTATTTTTTATTTTATGCCCGTTGAACGTGCTTTAACTTACCACAGATTATGAAATATCTTAAATAAATACATTTTCGTTCCGTACATATTATGAGACTTAAAAAAAAAACATTGTTTTGTTTTAAAACATGATTAAACATACATGATTAAATTATCTTATCTGTTATTTTTTCAGCCTCTGCTGTTGCCCAATCAGCACTAAATGCTGCGTCAGCGCTGCGAAAAACAACGTCATGCGACCAGTCACATGACGCCCAGGCTGTGACGTTACGCGAAAGGCGGAAGACTGCCAGTCAGTAGAAAACCTGGATCGACTGTTCCGACAGTTGAACGCTTTTAGTTATTTCATCATGATTTATAGATCATAAGATAGCTGCTGCTCATTCCGATCCGCACGCCTCTGTGGGTCACGTAAACAAACAGAATTTAGCCTGCTTTGTCGTTATTAAGGAGGCCAGCAGTGATTTTTCAGGAGTCGAGATGGCCAAAGCAGCAGAACAAGGTACATTCAGCATTTTACTGGTTTTAGGATGTTCAGAGCCATTTAAAATAAACTCTCAGTTTGTAAACATAGGCGGTTTGGATGGATTTAATGTGAAACCTATTAGTTTTATTTATTAAAAAGCAATGCATATCATACTTCATGACAGATTGATAGCTTGTAAGTGTTGCTTTCTCTCTTGGTTAGGTGTAGCTTGACACACGATGACTAACTCTTCCCTCTTTCTCTCTCTTGTGTGAATATATGTGTGTTTTTACAGCCTATTACCGGTTTGTGGTGCTGTTTTTTAACTGTATGCTGACTTTCGGCTCTTATTTCTGCTTTGACATTCCCAGTGTCCTGCAGGAGCAGTTTCAGGGGGTGAGCAGAAACCTACTGACCTCTGACTTTCACATCTCTTAGGCAGATTTGAAGGGATGACATGTCCTTTGATATTTTGAGATGTACTAATGGATACACATACATATACAACAGAGCATTTATTGAACAGACTGATGAATAAATCTGAGCATTTACATTAAAGTGAAATCTTATTGGGTTTCCAGGAACCTGGCTATCCAATCACAATAGAGAATAGGAGCCAGTATAAATAAATGGATAAAGACCATGTCGTAGATTATCTGATTACAGACTATTATATGTGCAAAAAAGCATTACTGATCTTTTAAATAACATGAGCGTAACACATATTACATATAAGGCTCTATGGTTTAGGAACTAAGTTTTGTCTGTTTTCTCCAACAGAATTTAACATGTCCGAACGGGACGGTGAGTAACAGCACTGCTAATGGCACAGGAGTGTGTATTGAAGGTTTGGGAATGACGCCACAAGAGTACAACCTGCTTTATGCCATCTACGCCTGGACGTGAGACTCACACAGCCAGAATTAAATGACCCTAAAGCATCACCCTACTTATCCGCTTCAACCTTGTCTTGTTTTCCCAGGAATGCTGTGGTGGTCATCATGGCGGGATTCCTCATTGATAAGTTGGGAAACCGCTGTAAGTAAGATAAACATTTCCCCTATCTTTAGTTTCGAAATGCCTTGTCAATATTCAATACTGTGTGTTTATGTGAAGTTTGGGGTTTCTCTCTTGTAGTTGGCGTTTTCCTGTTCTCCTTCTTGACCGTGTTGGGATCAGCTATCTTTGCATTGGGGTCTCATTTTAAAGGCACAACATACCTGTTGCCCCTCATGCTGACAGGACGACTTCTGTTTGGTTCTGGAAACGGATCCCTGACCAGTATGACATTCACCTGTAACACCGCTGACATTTAACTCTAGAAACGCCAAATCTTTAGTCATTAATCTAGAGGTTAGGTAAGGGTAATTAACCAAGTGTGCACTGGGATTTGTTGAGGTTTTCATGCATGCACACTCAAGAGAATAGAAATAGAATGTAAATTAGGAATAATGATAAAGGGATTAACTGTAAAAAAACATAAATATTGTGGAATTATATGTAAATTTATGTATTGTTTGTGTGTTATTGTTCTCTACTCTCTCAGCAAGTCGCTTCCAAACTGCTAATTAATATAAATATCGAGTTAGAATATTACTGTGTATTTCGAAAAAGATTAGATGATCTGTATTTGCACAAATACACAAGGAAATGATTTTTAGGAGCTCGGAGTACATGCGTACAAATATATACGAGGATGCACATATATATATATATATATACAAGGGGTTATGAATACAAATAAAATAATAAAGTAAATAGTCTCTAAATATAAGATAATTAAAGTGAAGTTAAAAAAAGAGGAAATGAACTCTGTAATATCATAGTGGCATCAAAATGCGAAAAAAAATTTTTGATCATAAACCATGAGTCTGAACTCTTTAAATGGTTCACTTCCCTGTTTACTTCCTTAATGCATATCTCTGGTTCTATTGTACATCGCTCATCTCTACATGCTATTCCAGAGAAAAACTAAATTATGTTTTTTACTGAGAATTTAAGCACTTATTCTTCCTCTGAACGCTTCTTCCTTTTCCTTTCTACTGAATTGATTGGACTGTGTAGCACTGCAGTCATTGTTTTAACAAGCTCTCATTCTGTCTGGCACACTGGAAATCAGAAACATGTCATATTACAGAACTAAAACATTTTCATTTGTTGGCCATCGATCTACATTAAGATAGAAACCTCTACAAAGTCCTTAAACAACACACACAAATGCTTTTATTCCTCAGAATCTTTACAAACTTAAAGTTTTAATTGGCAAAAACATTACAATCACACCCATAACAAGCACTCCGTTACATTAAATCTCATGTGACTCTCTTCATTTCTCAGTTGTCCAAAACCGTATCACGGCGTTCTGGTTCCGCGGGAAGGAGCTGGCTCTGGCGTTTGGACTGACCCTAGCCTTCTCCCGCTTGGGCTCGGTTCTGAACTTCTTCCTGACGCAGAGGTTCGAGTCTCAGTACGGCATGCAGTGGACGCTGTGGGGAGGTGAGAAACACAGATTACACTCTGATGTTCTGGGGTTGTTGCAGAGTCTTAAACCTCCGTTTCATGTGCAAAGGCACGTTCCTGTGTGTTCTTGGCTTCCTGTCGGCTATAACGGTCAGTGGTCTGGATAAGATGGGCATGAAGCAGCTGGGATTGGATGGAGTGATTCAGGAGGAGTCACGCAAAGTGGTGAGACACCGATAAACATCCCATGAGTTGATATATGTTGGGAATACCATTGCACACAAATATATATATATATATGAATGTATGTATACTATATATATATATATATATATATATATTATATATATATGTATGTGTGTAAATGTAATATATATGTATATGTGACCCTGGCCACAAAGCCAGTCATAAGTGTCAATTTAAAAATATGAAAACTGAAATAATAAGCTTTCCACTGATGTATGGTTGTTATGACAGGACAATATTTGGCTGAAAATCTGGAATCTGAGGTGTTTTAAAGCCTTTAAAGATTTCCAAGTTCTTAGCAATTTACATTACTAATCAAAAATAATTTATTTTACATTATACTTACATTACAGTACATTATACTATACTTAATATCCTGTTTTTTTGGCATAAAAGAAACAATTTCTCCTATTTATTTTGGTTATTGCTACAAATTTGCTCCAGCGACAAAAAATTAAAATGCAAAAAAATTATATATATATATATATATATATGTACACACACACATGCACATGCATAAATATATGTGTGTATATTATAGTATGTTAATGTTTTAGATGTTTTTATGAGACAGCTGCTGTATTTTGTGTGTGTAGAGAGTTCAGGATGTGAAGCGTCTGTCTCTCAGATACTGGCTGCTGGTTCTTACCATCATGTTCTTTTATAATGGCATCTTCCCCTTCATCGCTGATGCCAGGTACAGTTATGAACCATTTAGATGTTTCTACACATTGTTACGCATTGTTGATGTATTGCTCTATGTGTGTTTTCAGTAAGTTTATCCAGGATAAATACAATGGATACAGTCAGAAGGAGGCGGCGTACATCGCAGGCGCCGTGTATGACAGTTCACTGGTGCTGTCTGCTGCCGTCGGCATCCTCATCGTAAGACAACGCTCAAAAAAAACCCACAAATGCCTTATGCACATCACTCAGATATTACATGTACATGGTTACGCACACATTCGGATTTTATTCAGCAAGGATCCATTGCATTGATCAAAATGCTGTTCTTTCTATTCTAAAAAAGCAATAAAAATGAATCGGCACAACTGTTTTCAACCTGAGCAGCAAATCAGCATATTATACTGATTTCTGTAGAATGGTGTGACACTGAAGACTCAAGCAGGGACGCTGAAAATTCAGCTTTGATCACAGAAATAAATTACATTTTAAAACATATTCAAATAAAATTTTATTGTTTTAATCTGTAATAATATTTTCACAAATTACAGATTATTTTTAATCAAATAAAGAAGAGTCTTCTTTCAAAATCATTGTAAATCTTACCAAGCCCTATATAAACCGCATGATATCATCACTATATGATGCCATTAAAGTACTTTGTGTTTTCAGTCATGTGTTTGTGTCTGTGCTGTAGGACTATGTGGGGCTGCGCGGTGTGTTTGCGGTGCTGTGTGCCGTGTTGACCCTGCCTGTGTTTGGTCTGCTGGCCTTCACTTTCGTCCCTCCTCTCATATCTACCATCTGGCTCGGCATCACTTACTCATTCGCTGCCGTGAGTATAAATCAGGAACACACACTATAGATGCCGTTACTGAAGTATTAAACTACACTCACAATTGTGTGGTCTGCTAACCGATTGTTATTGATCATTTATCACTGAACATGAGGCTGGCATTTTAAAACATCAGACATCTGAGATTCGTTCGCACGATAAGATTAGAAAGTATTAAAGTAAAAAAGCAGTAAAATGCAGTAAATTAATTCACATTAATTTCATCCTTTATCTTGGGTCTTTCAAAGTGTATTTAATGATAGGACAGCTGTAAACCAGAAACACAGGAATGAATTCATAATATTTGAATACAGCAATTTATTAGCTTTTTTTTTACATTTTTAAGTTTTAGAAACTTAAAATGTTATATACCTGAGAGAAAATAATACTGAATTCCTGCTGTTGAACTTTGATGAACTAGTCGAGCATGTGGCCCTCCATCCCACTGGTGGTTCCTCAAGCCACGCTGGGCACAGCCATGGGACTGGCTACATCCATACAGATGATCGGCATCGGCATTTCTAACCTGGTGGTGGGACAGATCCTGGGAACCAAATCCAGGTGACAATAAATGGCCAACACTCATTTTCACACTGCACACTGAAATTTAATACACTACATGTATATTAATGCACACTAAGTACCCATATTATGTTTTTTGACAGCATCACCATACACTTTGAAGCGTGTTTGAGTAAGTTTTTGTGTGTGTTTGTGTGTGTTGCACAGTGATGTAAAGATCCCGCTGTGGAGATGGCAATATATGATGATCTTTATGCTGGCCAACACCATCGGCTGCATAGTCACCTCTACCATCCTCAACATCGTTGACTACAGACAGGTACAGGAACACACACACACCGCCCACTATCTCTCTGAGTCAGCCATCATTGATGGGTAACCATAGCAACAGTAAGAACTGCGAAGAGTTTGTGAAACACGGAGCCGAACGAGTTCACATTGGTACGATGTTTAAGAACGTGTGATTGTAATTACAGGATTTGCTTCGATCCTGAAAAGCCGGATTCACCGCTATTACTATTCACATCATGCATTAGAGCGATAGAGGAAGTGCTATCCTTGCATTCGAACTTATGCACGACTCATGAACTATGAGTTTTGAGTCAACAGTACTTTGGAATAGCAGAGGTTATTTTTGGCTTTGGAAACGCATGCATTCGAGCTGGATTGGATTGTTCTGCTGTGACAGTATCGCTCATGACCTAATGCAGTGAAAATGAAATGAAAATCAACCCGGGTTATTTTTGTAATACTGTATACATTCCTGATCTTATCACGCACAGTTCATCAGTGCATGCGATACCGAAGTATGTCATTATCTTAATCAGTAGATGAAATGAATTTTATGAATAGTTTTATGATGACCTTAAGATATTCAGGTTATGAATTATTGTTTAATGGTGCGTGTGTGTTTATAGGGAAGCACTCTGAATAAGATGACTAAGAGGTCTGCGGCTCAGAGCGCTCCGGCTCAGGCTGACAGAGAACCGCTGATGGATGAAGAGGAGAACGAGGACATAAACAGCAGTCCATCCATCAACAGGACATAGAGGATCACTCACATTGGTGTCATTGGACGTTACTAAAGGGAAACTCGTGCTCTCAGAAACGTGTCATATGGTGTTCAGTATTAACGCTAACATAAAGACTTTACCCTCATTTGAAGAGTTTTCACTTGTCAGGCCAGTCCTAAATATCTGTTCTTGACTACCAAGATTATGCTTTTAAAAATGTGAAGATCAGTAATCGTTTCGTATGCATTATGGTAGCTGGCATGGAAATACCACACACACAGTTATCTGTTTTATAACATCGAACAAACATCTGCTTCATCAGGTTTTTTTTTTGTCTTTCACAAATGAACCGTGTCCTACTAATATGAGGAAGTCAGAGAGTTTGTCTGTAAATTATGTCATTTTAACAACATGGGAGTTAAAAGTCACAATTGCATTAATGGCTGCTTAAAAAATGTTTAAATAATATGCATTTTGCAATTTTTACTTGTTTTTTTTTATAAAAGATTAAAGTTTGTGCCACTGAGAGATGCTGTTTTTATTATTATTATTATTGTTGGTGAATTAATGCAAAACAATTAAAATATTTATTTGAATATAGTAAATAAAGAAATTCTAAATAAATACTTTAAATATATATTTTGAAATTTACAAAAATAATATATATATTTTTTTTTTCCATAAAATTAAATTACCAACACATTTATTAAACTATTAGTATTAAAAAAGTCAACGGCATTTAAATATATATATATTTATGCACTACTGCTACTGCTGTTAATATTAATTATAATAAAAAATATATAATTACAAATATTTTTTTCCTCGGTCTCTTATAGAGCATTAAAGCCAAAGGGGGGCACTGGAGAGCCGCTCAGGTAGGATTGGTCACTATCTAGGGGCGTTACAAGGGTAGTTAACAAAAATCATAACGCATGAATTATTTAGTGTTGCGCCTTTTCGTTTTAAAACCAGGCGAATATCACAAAAAACACAGTTTAAATCTTTATAAAATCCTGACTGTAAGTTTAAATAACTTCAGTTAATCCCGTGCGCAGTCCACCTACCTTGATTCTTGTTATTCCCCATAAAATCTGTGTGATTGAACAATCTGATTGGACACTTTTGTCCGCTGACTACAAACAGTAGGCGTATCCCTTCTTGTGATTGGCTTACGGTATCTGTCGGCTGCGTCGCGCCCCGCCCCCTTCATTCCTGCGTGTGTCTTGAGTGTGTAGTGTGTGTGGAGAGCGCAGCCGGACCCGTGTGATCAGCTGTGACCGTGGGAAACGGACAAAAATCCGTCTTTGGAGCGGAAACTCGAGAGAGAATCCACACACTGAAGCGCATCATGGAGTTTCGGGATAGTTGTCTTCACGTAGCGTTACCGCTGAAAGGTTCGTCGGGGGCTTTGAGCTAGTGGAAAGTAAACGCCTTCTCTCCATCACTGTTTGCTTGGAGTGGTTTTATAAGTTTGCCACATTATTTTGGAACTCGCACTTTAACGCATCAGCGCGTGCCCGTGTGCCTGCGGGGGAGCGTGGACGCGCATGGATCGGGACCGCGGAAGGTCCCCTCAGAAATCAACCCAGGAGAGCTCGGCTAAATTAAAACTTTTTGGCTAAATAAAATCTGTTATTATTAGTATTAGTATTATTGCTATTATTAGTAGTATATTGTCCCCTTGGGCTGGGTCCTGTCAGGTGATTATTGTGCATAAATAAATCATCGTAGTGAGTTTGTGATGAGGCGGACTGCAGCGCGCGCGGGGGAGGACTCTCCGCTGGAATTATTGCGCAGTTTTTAAAATAACGGTTAAACGGGAACACAAACACACACTCATGGCACAGAGTACGTCTGCAAAAGATAACGCCTGCAGAAAATTCCAGGCCAATATTTTTAACAAGAGTAAATGCCAGAACTGCTTCAAAGCTCGAGACGCGCACCTGCTGAGTGATGAAGACTTCACACAGGTAACGTATCTGCAAAATCACCGAATAAACTAAAGCTCTCTCTGAAAACTTCCAGTGTCAAATAACCGCTTCTAAACTGCGCTAACAATAAAGTGGCACGGTGATACTGTGCTTTTCAGACATGGTTATATAGTCAAAAGTGATGATAGTCAACGTAGTAGATATAAATTACTCTCTTTGGACATGTATCACGGTAATGGCATGGCATTGTTGAAAATAAAAATTGGTAATATAACGTTACTGTGGTAAAAAAAAAGGGTAGTAAGAAGTAACTATTTAAATACATTTTTTTTGAAAAATAAAATAAATAAATATATATAATTATGTAATAACAATAGAGAAATACAATTAAATGTTTTATGTGTGTATATATTTATATATGATATATAAAACTAACCATAATACCATGTTTTTTATATGTATCACGGTAATGGCATGGTACTGTTGGAAATAAAAGTTGGTAATATACTGTGGTAAAAAAAAAAAAACCCACAGTATTCTGTATATATTAGAGCTACGAAGGGTAGTAAGAAGTAACTATTTAAATAAATAAAATAATCTTGAAAAATAAAATAAATATATATAATTATGTAATAATAATACATAAGTACAATTAAATTTTTTTTTTGTGTGTATATTTATATATAATATATAAAACTAACCAAAATAACCATGGTTATGGCATGGTATTATTAAAAATAAATGAAGTATAATTAAAAACCATGGTAATATACTGTGGTAAAAAACATAATGTACTATATATAGTAGATATACAAAGAGTATAAAGAAGTAACTATTTAAAATAATAACATAAAAAATATATAATAATTTATTAACAATAAATATATACAATTAAATGTTTATATATATATATATATATATATATATATATATATAAAACTAACCATAATATAATGTACCATGGGGATGATAAAAACATTGTAATATATGAAAAAAAACATTTTACTGTATATAGTAGATGTATAATTAAGTAACTATTTCATTAAATAAAATATACAAAAAGGGATAGAATTAAAATAAATAAATAAATATATATATTTGTTTAATTTATATTTATTTATTTTTTAAGGCTAAAAGTTTTCTATGCAGGCATCAATATCATATTAAAGCCAAGCTGAAGCACTGGATAACCACTAAATTACTTCAAAACCACACTAACAATAAAGTAGCATGTTGATTAGGATTGGAGGCACAGCCTATAGTAGAGGATGGTTATTAGCACAGTATGACTACCTTGCCATAATGCCATGTTTTTTGACCTGTTTCTGTGGTAGAGCCTTGGCTTTGTTGGAGGTAAATGCATCACGTAAAAACCATGGTTCCTGCATACGGTAGCATTTATGACATGCGCAAATAATGTGAATTTGACTATACTGAACCACCATTTCATCAGAATTCCCCCTATTTGTGAAACTAGTCCACTGGTTTATAACTAATAACATATGTTTTGTTTGGGAGTAGTGGTTAAATATCAACGGTTGTAGGTTCAAACCCTAGAGAGGTTAATCCATTCTAATTACCACTGCGGCTTTGATCGAGGCACTTACCCTCAGGTTACCCCTGGAGGACTGACCCGCTTCTGCTGAACTGCTGCTTTGGGTAAAGGTGTTAGCCAGATGACTAATTAGTGATTAGTAGTAATTAATGATGCCTTTCAGCAGATGCACATTATAGTTTAGTGACATCTCAACCTGCTGCGCTCGTTGTTAAGAAGTTTTAAACTAGGTGCATGGCTCAAAATCTGGGCTGGCAATTAAAAGGTTGTGGGTTCGCACCCATAGCGGTGTGACCTTGATCCAAGAGGACTGACCCTAGTGTCTGTTAATCTACTAGTGGCATAGTTTAGTGTTTATTCACCAGCTGTGGACCCAAGATATGTGTCATATCAGATCTTTATACTACTTTAAGCTCTGTTCCAACTCCAGAGCAGTTTTACGGCAAGGCCACACGCAGATGCAGGGGGGTTTCCAGACTGTATTCTTAAAAATTACCACAGCTGGGTCTCGGCTATATTACTAAGTGACGTGGCTTCCATTTGCCATCTGTCTCACTGTAAAGGTTGGATTGTAATCAAAGAATGAAGTGATGAAGCGAAGAAAGAGTGAATATTTGGACGTGGAAGCAAGCGCTTGTGTCTTTGAACGTGAGAGAAATCCAGAGAAATAAGCGGAACAGAAGTCTTTTTTTAGAGAGCACTTCAAAATTGAGTTGACAGTGAAGTGAATCAGGTCTTCAGTACCTGTTAAGGCAGTCAGAGTTATATGTTAAGAGTCTGTTTGTGGACCAGACGTATTTTAGAGGTTCAGATTTGAGGTCGTATAACCTTCCCAGCAAATTTCTTTTCTATTTGATTCTCATTTCTAGCGTCGTCGTGCTGTAAAGAAACCCATTCTACTTCTGTGACGTATTTCCAGATGAGAAAATGAGAAAAAAGGGACTATCCATTAAGAACTGATTAGATCATTCACGTGCCTCTGAATTATAGGTGTTTGAGTAACGAAGAAGAAAAGAATTTGGTTTTTAGAATAATGTGAAAGAAATTATGCCCATGGGGGTTTTAGTGTCATGTAAAAATCTTATGAAAACCTAGCATTTAAGAAATTAAAATAAGCAATTAAGAAATGCAAGCTCGAATACTAATAAATAAAGTCATAATAGCATAAAGTTGTCATTTTGAAAATCAAGTCTGAATGGCAAGTTGAATATGATGTTTTAAATATGTCAAAATTATGAATAAATAAATTGAAATTGCAAGTCAAAAATGCTGTAATAGTATTATGAGGATACAAGAATGAAGTCATAATATTTTGAGAATAAATTAGTATATTATTTTGTTTGTTAATTATTTTGTAATAAAAAAAACACAATAGTAGCATGAATAAAATACCTCTTCATACGACCTGTAGCTTTATTCTTACTGCAACTTTATTCTGCTAACACTCTAACTTACTTGTAATATTATTATGACTCAGAATATTACCATTTTAATATCAGCATCAGTCAGTTTTGATTTTATCCTGACGTGACTATCCCTAAAGTCTAGAGATGTATGTGTACTTGATGAAGGTTGCATTGAAACATTGCAATGCTTGCTCAAAGGCCTCGGTGTACTGTTGTGTTCTGAATCGATTCACTTAAATGCACAGTTTGGTTCAGATGTCAACAACATCTTAGCATCATTGCATTATCAGAAAATGCAGAACCCAGTGCTAGCTGTAGTTGTTCAGGTGTACTGTAATGATTCAGAGCTGTCTCTTCGTCAGACGTCAATATCTCGCTCATTCTTTCTGTTTGTCAGGTTTTTCCGAGTTGTTCATTCCACACATATTTACGTCCATGCTTTTTGTCATGCTATTAGAATCCACCCTCCCCCTTGACACACACACACACACACACTCTCTGTGAGACAGTCGGGGCTCAGTTCTGCTGTTATGAGAGAAAAAGGGGGGTCTGTAAAAATAAACAGAACAAACTTTAACCATTGAAGAGGAAAAATCTGGCCTACATTAGCCCTTCTCTCTCTCTCTCTCCCTGCGTCCCTGTCCGCTCCTCATCACTGATTTCCCAGAGCACTGAGTCTCCCATTAGCAGGAGATCAGGAGAAACTAGATTTGCATTTCCTGAAGGAAAAGAATAGTCTTAAACCTTTAGGTAGCACAGTTATTGCTATAGGAGTGTATTTGAATGCTGAGCTCAAGTTCATGCACATGCTGTTTTATTTCATTACTTGCATAAGTTTAGCGTTTAGGGTTATTTTTGGAAGGGACCATACAGTAAAGCCGTGCAAGAACTAGAAGAATGAGCTTCACTCTTGTCTTTTTCCGCTTGCACTTGATCTGAGGAGTCTTGCTTTTCTTTTGCTCAGACTTTTTCACGGGCCATCGTTCAAGTTGTCAAACCGACATTCCTTTAACCAGACGATAAACTGGCATTCATTCCCTCGCTCTTTCTTTTCCATACCTTAGGAGAGAAAAATCAACTGGGATCTCTTTAATATCTCATTTGTTTCTCCTAGACAGACAGAAGTCTTCTCAGAAGACACTTATAATCGCATGTTTCTCTCCTCTGGAGTTTTAGAAGAGATTTCAAGTAACAGGGAGACATTTGGCAAAAAATTGCAATCAGAATTGACCTATTGTTTTTATAGCATTATACAAGTTTAATTTGTTTTTCTTCTTTATTTAAGGACAAACAAATAACAGAGGTGGTACTAAAATGAAACTTATCTGAGATCACCAGTAAGTCTGCTGAGCTTTGGAAGAGGAACCTTCATTTTCCCCTAGCGTTTCATTTTTCTCTAATGCGTGCTTTCTTTGAGGTTCTGTAATATTACAAATCCGTCCGTCGGCGCTTTGTTGTGCAGTCGCAGGAGGGTCACATGCAGAGATGTGTTTTAGTGCTTTTCTTAGAGGCATGTTTCTTTAAAGGTGAAATGTGCTTTTCAGTGTTAAAATACTTTCTCATATCCCAGTGTTTTTTCTCGTATCCCAGGTTTTCGGACTATAGGAGTTAAAGACATTGCATCTGACTGACACTTAAAGCAACCGACCACAGTTTGTTTTGTGTTTATGTGCATATATATAAAAACAGGTTTATATAGGAGCAGGTTGGTCTAAAATGTATCCAAAAGCGATCAGTTGTCTTGAATCATGGTCTCATTGTAATGCATGTGTGTTGCATGTTTCAGGCAAAACCCATCTACGGTGGATGGCTGCTCCTGGCACCTGAAGGAACAAACTTTGACAATCCTCTGCACAGATCACGGGTTCGTATAATTGCACTGCATATGGATTATAATACAGCTCTGCGCTTTTCACAAAAATTTCATTTAAGGAAAAAGTCTAGGAAAAAAAATGTCGAGTTCAGTCAAGTTTAGTTCTCACCTGCTTTTAATAAAGCAAATATCATGGAAGTCCATGTCCATATTTCACACCAAAATGATTAATTAAAACTGAAATAAAAATATTATTAAAAGTATATAAATATCATTGGGCTTTATAAAGTTTAATTATTTCATAGTCATATTTTTAAATGACATATATGAATGCATCTTTTATAATTTATTAGTTAATTGTTTCAATCAAAATGTATGATTTAATAATTATGTCATGTTTGCCATTGGGTCTCTGGGACCTTGAACATTAAAAAGTTGATTATTATGGTTAGTGCAGTTTAATATATATTCAAGAACGTACTAGATGCATTTAGTGCAACCAAGAAACAAAATTGTTTCTCTGTTAACACACATTGTGTGTGAGGGAAGAGATTGCTGGACGAAAGAGTGTGTGTGTGTTTGTGGGGGCCGTGGAGTCGCTGACTCACACTCATTTTCTCTCAAGCTGAACTCGTGAGAAACGGCAGGAGAAGGGGTTTGTGGGATGGGAAACAATTCAACAGCAAACAGGAAATCACAGATTGACAAACAAGATGGAAAGATGATAAAAATAACCCAAAGTATATGTAGCATATACAAGTACTGTATGTGTAGGATGTGGCGGTCAAACAAATGGCTGTTGCTGATCTCCGAAGTCAATAAATCAATAAATATATAAAATGGGATTTAATGATACAGGATTTAATTATATTAATTTACCCCAAATGCACTTCTTTGACAGAAAATGTTTATTAGTTGAGGGAAAATGGCAGCAAGGTACCACTTCTGTAAATGAACCATTCAGGTTACTATATCAGTCAGGCTGCCATATACATTGTCACTTATAGAGACTTATTTAGGATGTAAAACATGAATGTAGCACATTTGCAGTCTCTATTTCTTCTCTTGCAGAAATGGCAGAGGCGTTTCTTCCTTCTGTATGAACATGGGCTCCTGCGTTACGCGCTGGATGACATGGTGAGTGTGTACTATGGCTCTCTCGGTTTACTGTGTACTTGTTGCCATGTTCTGTCTGCAGTATGTGGGCGGCTCTGTGTGGACAGACCTTCAGGGTGTTTGCGTTGCTGCCTGTCTGTTGTATGTTGTGTGTATATATGCATTGTTTAGTATAATATGGTTGGTTCAGGGATTCATGGTGTGTAGTCGTGACAGTGAACATGATGTTCCTAATGGCGTACTACTTCATTAGTCCACAAGTTACATTTTTCATTTCATATTTTAAAGGATATGCCAGGTTCAATACAAGTTCAGCTTGTCCTTGTTTTTCTTTAAAAAAAATCTGGGTTACAGTGGATGTGAATGAGGCCAAATTTAAGAGCTTTCAGATGTTTTTTTGTTGTTGTTGTTTTTTACAGAAAAAATCATGTTAACATTAATATTGAAATATTCATTACTTAAATATTAAAGATTGCCAATTCACTTCCATTGTGGGTGCTTCACTGTAAACCAGATTGTTGCTTTTTTTTGAAGACGCTGAAGTAAATTTTTATGTTAAGTAACTCCACAAATGCAATTGATACTTAACCAGGAATATTTCTTATCCTCCAGGCAATGAAAACTCTTTTCATTTAGCTTATTTCAGATCAAATGGTCCCGAGGTATATATCGAATATCATTAAAAGGTTTTCATATACAGAGGTGCGCGGTTCCTTCTCGCCTGTTCTCATTCGCTTCTCTTTCATTTCTCGGAGAGGAGGAGGGAAGTGAGTGATGGACGTATAAAGAGCAGCGTTAAGGATGAAAAGCCGTTTGGCTTCATTTGCATTCATGCGTGTTTGTGATTGTTATTAAGCACCACTTCAGCCCACATGTGATCGGGAGCTCTTTTGTGTGTGTGTTTGTTTACGTAAGTGTGTGTGTCTGGAACTGCATGAACATTAAGTTCATAATAACACCGAACGCAGGAAGACCAGGTCCGACCCGGCTCGGGTGATGATGATCTCAATGCGAGTACGCGTGTGGGTGGGTGAAGCGGCGCTACATCCGAAAGCTACCCACAATCCATCTGTGCCCACTTCCCTCCTACACTCAGACATCCAGGAACAGAGATGAATGTACACATGACTGGGATCTCTCGTTCTGGAGAGAGAGAGAGAGAGAGAGAGAGAGAAAGAAGGGCAAATAAGAAGTATTTGAGAAGGGAGGGATAATATCCTCTTGTAGAAACGGACTGTAGTCAGATGCCACAACTGAAATGAGGCTGTGATTGATGGACATTGCAGTCAGTTGCTTGTACTGTTTCTTAGGTCATGTGTAATTTTGGGAAAGACGGAGTGAATGGTGACCAGTGACCCTTGCTGGGTAGAATTGTTGGCTACTCCATTACAGATTGCATGTTACATGACAGAAGCTGTAGTTAGTAATACAATCCAGAGTCGGACTACTTCTAGATTACTTTTGACCTTACTTATTTACCACATTGTTTAAAAAGATGATCTTGAATATTTTGAGCCCTGATAAAAGCATTAAAGAAAGTAGTCCATGTGACTTGTAAACTATATCTCATGTCTTCTGAAGTTACTAATCACTGAAAGTCTTGCTTGACCGCTGATTACTTGGAAGACATTGGCTTCCATGTTCATATTCCATAGAGAAAAGCCATAGGTTGAGCTGTATTTTTGTTTTTGCACAATGCGAAAGAGCAATGTGCTGAAATAGTGAATAAAACTGAATAGAAATAAGGTTAAATAAACTACACTTAAAAGTCATGGAAACAAAATTACTGAAACTTGAAAACTGGAAATAAAAAAAGATTATTTAAAAGCACAAATAATACAAAAACAATAAATTATAATATTCTTGAAAAAGCAGGGCTATTTGTTTCACACACACACACACACACAGAACCACTTGAAATGCTTTCTAATGCAGATGATTTTGACGTGTGTGTGTTCGTGTCATCAGCAGGGTTTTTATTGTATGAGTCCCATCAGAAACAGGTGCTGTAGCGGCTGACCCCTCTCTCGTGAGAGGTCAGGATGTCTGGTGTTGACTGGACGCTGAACGTGAGTCTCACGCTATATTTAGAGCTGCTCTTCAGCATGTGTTTCCATAACAACAGCTTAAACCCTACACTATGGAATGTAGTGTAGCGGTGAATATTACGGAGCATGTCTAGAAACCCCCAAAATCTACCGTAAAATATTATTTCGGACCATCAAGGCTTATTCAGAACAAGAATTCGGTCATTGTTTAATCACCTTCATGTCTCTCCAAATCCACACGACCTTCATTCTTTAGAGGAACACAAAAGAGGATATTTTGAAAGACATGTTTCTGTGTTGTTTTCCGTACAGAGGAAGTTGTTTGTTGTTGTTTTGGAGCCCATTGACTGTCATTACATTACCAACACTCTTAAACTGCTCCTTTTATGTTTTGCATTATAACATTTAGTTATTTGTGTTCGTTTGTCCTCTTTTTATTAATGGCTGCTCACTTGTTTGAAAAATATTACGCAACTAATCTTTGTACTTAAAGTGTTCTTTAAATAATAAAGAAAAATGACCCGACCTGTGGTTCACAATCTGTAATATGATCCGAACTGTCAGATTTATCCTCTGTTGTCTAAATAAATGGTAAAATTGTACAGTAAGGTCTCATTAGTTACACATTTCATGCAGTATTTATTTATCTTTGTTAATATTATTTAATAAAAATCCAACAATTCATTATTAGCTGAATATTATGTAACAGATACAACTTTTAATTAAGTGTTAGTGCTGATTAATCACAATATATTTGTGTGTATTGTGTATATTTATTATGTATATAGAAATACACACATACAAGATATATTTTGAAAAATATTTACAAGTAATAATTTTGCTATAAAATAAAATGTATAAAGATAAGATTGTTGTAAATATAGACCTATACATGCATGTGTGTGTATTTAAATGTTATATATACATAATAAGTACACACTCATATATACAGTAATGCAAACAAATACTTTTATTTTGGATGCAATGAATCGTTTGACAGCATTAGTAGTAGTAAAAGTCAATATGTACCTTCAACAAAGTTGAATATATGCTTGAAAAGTGCATGGACTTATACTTATACTTTATAATGTGAAAAATGACATTGACTTGAAAAGACATGTAGGATGGTGCTAATTTAGCATTATTTTGCGGCTTACGTATTGATAAATCCAATAAATCGTGAGTAATTTCATGAATTAATCCGCATTAATTTCGACTGCGTTTTTAAAAAATGTTCATCTTCCCGTTCACCTTCCTCTTCCTCTGCTGTCCGCCCCCGTTGGACTTAGAGCCACGAGAAAGAGAGAGACGTGTAGGAGGAAAGAACAGGATGAGAGGAAGATTACAACAGAAGCCTGGCTGCTATTTTCAGACCAGTTGTATCTGTGTATGAATGCATGTGTGTGTGTGTGAGTTATTGGACACACATGTTGCAATGCATGCTCTCAGTGACCCGGTTCACCAGAATGGTCCCCTGATGCTGACCTGCGGGTTAAAGCTGAAGCTGTGGGCATGAACACAGATTCAGCAGTCTCTTTGTGTTGTGTAAAACGCTCAGTCAGTCGGGCAGCGTTCCCAGAGGCACCTCTCTAAAGACAACGGGACGCAGAGCAGCACTAGAGGAGTTTTAATGCCATTTATCATCATCGCAGTGTTTCCACTTCATTGGCATGTCTTTCGTTTCCTGCTTTATCAACCGCTTAGACCAGAGATTTCAGAACTGGGGTTTGCAAGCTGATGCAAAGCAGATTATTCATTAAAATGAGTTAATAAATCTAGGTAACACTTCATTTTAAGAACTAATTCTCACTATGAACTAGCAATGTTTTTAGCATACTGGCTGTTCATTAGTACTTATCAAGCACTTATTAATGCCTTTATTTTTGCATGAGCATATTTTAGATATCGTTACCCTTCCCCATATCTGAACTACCTAACTATTATACCGATCTAACTATTAATAATAACTATTCGGGGCAAAATATGTAATAATGTTAATGAATAGAGAGAATTAGACTTAAAAAAAAAATATTTTAGAATATTATAGATAATGATTTCTATGAGTTAACTGTTATGATATTAAATCATAATAATATTCTATAATTCACCTAAATTTTGTAGTAAATAAAAGTAATAAGTAGTTTTGTAGTAATAAAAGTAGTAATAACTTGTACGTCAAGTTATACTTGTACGTCGCTTTGGATAAAAACGCCCACTTGTACGTCGCTTTGGATAAAAGCGTCTGCTAAATGAATA
>JAUCMT010000056.1:3602075-3615064 GCA_032357475.1 Enteromius thamalakanensis
ATATATACTTTTTTAAAATGTATTCAATAAAATAAATCTTATAAAATTTTGAAATTCCTAAATCTCAGAAGTCCTAAACATTGATTTGATGTTATGTTTTATGTTGAATTTTTTTGTAGCTATATTATAGGTTTTGGTTAAATTGTTTTCTAGAACAAACTACCTTCTAACTCATATTTACATATACATATAGTTTATGCTATTTTGGCTCTATATACTTTATGTACGTTATGACTTATTTTTTATATATATATTATATGTTTTTTAAAATATAAATGTGGTCAAGTTGATAAATAAATATGGTCTATAAATTAAAAAAAAAAATAATAATAATAGCAATAATAATAAATATACACACACACACTTTTTATATTTTTTTCTTTAAAAAATCCCCCCCAAATTTCAAGATGGTCTTTGATTTTTTTTATTAATTTATTATTATTATTATTATATTATAGGATGTTTACTTTTTTTCCCATTTTAAATCTTTTTTTTTTTGCTTATTGTTTATATTATTGTCAATCCTCTAGTCCTCTTTTAAACGGATTGAGTTCGTATAATTAGAATATTTGTACTCTGCTCTGACCTGTGTTTTGTCAGGCTGCTGATCTAACATGTCCTTGCTCCCAGCAGAACATCAATGGGTTTATTGTAAGTCCAGAACCAGCATTATCCAACCAATCAGAGCAAAGAGATCTGATCGATACATGAATTCTGGGTGTTCTTGGAGATCAACTGATTGGCAGGAATTTGAACTTCATTGTAGTTTGTCCAGTAAATGATTCTCGTGTGTGTGTGTGTGCTTCTGCTGGGACGCTGGGTGGCTCACGCAGGCATGTGTGTGTTTGATTTCATGCATAAAAATGCGACTTTATGATTTAATCAAAAAGGTATTACTGGGCGGTCAGGTGGAAACAGGAAAGACACAGACTCTAATCTGCGAGTGTGTGTTTAGTGTGGGGCGTGGTGCTGAGAGTAAATCAGCGTGTGTATGAAATCATGGCACAATAGCTCATTTGTTATCAGCCTGCAAGTTTAGACAGTTACATTCGTGTGTGTGTGTGTGTGTCTGTCTGCATACACACACACACACACAGGTGTTTTTGACATCAAAGAGCTCTTTGTTCTTGACTACGGGTTAGTTAAATATTATGCTTGTCTGAATATCTCTGTCTTTCTTTCTCTATGTGTTCAGGAACCAGGTCCTGCGAAGGTGACGGTCACCAGTACCAGCAGCAGCAGCAGCAGTATGGTGTGTCTCCCCAGCACTATAGCTCACGCGGAGCGAGTGCCCTCTACCCGGGCCACCCTGTGGCAGGAAGACACTTGGAGTCGGGCCACTTTACCCACAAGCTGCAGCACCGGCAGCCTGAGTCAGCTCGGTAACAACACACAGAATTCATTAGAAACGAACAAGAACAAGGTTAAGGGTCATGCTGTGTGAACCAGTCATTCAACGTTTTGAAATCCACAAAATGGATTTTAATTTTAAATTTAACTTCGAAAATAAGAACAATTCTAAACACTCAAGTATGCAGGTTCAAACAGCCCCTCGCCACACCTTAGCGACTTCATAGCAACCACCCTCAACACTGTATCATAGGCCACAGGGAAAGTTTAGGAGTGTCGATCACATTTAAATGCAGGAGTGAGTCCCTTAAATTATTGTTCCATGTGTGCACAGAACAGCAGTCACTCCCGCATTAGTAGCCATAGCCAGAGTTTTTTGGAGACTCTTTGTATCCGTTGATTGTAAACTAAACTATCACTGCTGTGTTTTGTTTAAGGACGGGAGGCTGCTTTAGCAAGTGCTGCTGTGCAGTGTTGCCATGTCCTCATATATACAAGTGCTTTCAAGCATGTAAATAAAGTGTTTTTTGGTGCTATAAAGCATTTAAGTCTTTTAGTTTTTTTGTGCTTGTTTGTTGTTTTGTTTAGTTTCTATGAAGATCTGGCAACACTGACTTGTGGGCTCATGAGCGCAGCTAGCCTTGTGTCATTGTGCTAAGATTAAGACTTCTTACGCTGCTATTTTTTTGCATTTCACATACTGACAAAGAGACAAAGAGGCACATTTAAATACATCGACTAGTTCCGTTCGGTAGATTATCTGTTCCTGCTGTCTACAGTTAATGCATTTGTCGAATGAGGTTGTCATGTTTTAGTGAATTAAGTATGTATAGAACTTGATTAAGGAGTAAACGTTGCGATTCACTTACTTACTATGGAAGGTATGAAAGCTCTTTTTGGTTTGATTTAAGGCTTATAACCCTTAAACAGTGAGTGCCTATGGGAGAAATCAATGGGAAAATGCTTCTTGAATCAAGGCCCGCTGAAAAATTGGTGTGGTGGAGAGTTTTGGTCTTATTTTTCTTCACAAAATCTTGTTCAATATCTATTCTGACTGCGGCGCCACATGCCATCATGTTTGATTATAAAAGTGATTTAAATCACCAGGAATCTGGCTTTTTTGATCATAAATGTCCCCTTCACATATAATACAGTCACTTGACCTCAGATTTCTGGGCAAACGTATTAAATGAAAAGAACAGTTAATTACATTTACTCACTGCCCCCACAAAACCCACAGTAACCATCCTTTCTGACAGCATACTAAAGTGATACCTCAATCAAATTAGTCTTGTTTTTTTCTGGTTTTTCGTTCTTTCTCACGCTCAGATTCAGGAAGCGCAATTGCTGGTCGCAAGCCACGGGTGGAGAGCGGATATTTTTCGCTGGAGAAACCCAAACCCGAAGAGGACGAAGAACGACAAGAGCAAGAGCCTTCACCACCACAGCTTTCTTCCTCTCGCTCCAGGTATCTGTCCTTTGATCACGAGCATCCGATCAGCTCACACAAACACACGTCACATGACCCACACAGCGCTGCTAGCACACAGACTGATGGCACTGCACGTAACGCCTGCGCTCACAAACACAACACACAGAGACTCAACAAATCAGAGGAGCGTGTTCCAGCGCTGGATTCCCCGCCCTCGTCGGACACTACTCTCGGCCCTCTTCCCAGCCCAGACCGGCTCTGCAGTCCGAACTCATATTCAAATGTCCTCCCATCATCGCTGTCTTCCTCTCAGAGCTCTTTAGACTCTGAGCAGGGTCCGGACAGCCGTGTGGGCGGTGCCTCGGGCAGGGCGGGGCGAGGTGGGCAGGGTTACGCCGCCTTGGCCGATGTGCCCCGCGCACGGAGACTCAGTCACCGGGATGCTTACCGATCCAATCAGAAACGGCAGGAGCTGCGAGCGCGCACGAGGAGCCCAGGCAGGGAGGAGGTGGAGCGGCTGTTCGGATGTGAACGAAGGTGATGACCTTGTACAGTTACATTCACACGCTCCGTTTCAAACCCTATCTTCTTTATAAGTAACTCATTTAAAAAACATGGGTGTCATGCTTATGGCTGGGACACACCAACCCATATACATTAAAGGAATAGTTCACCCAAAAATGAAAACGCAATGTTTATCATACATGACTTTGTTTCTTCATTAGGACACAAACAAAGATTTGAACTCAAACTGTTGCATGGGAAAAATCAGTTTTCTACTGTAGAAACAAAGTCACCTATATCTTGTATGTCCCGGGGGGTAAGCAGATAAACATCGTTTTCATTTTTGGGTGAACTAGCCCTTTAAAACTAGATCTGCAGACATGCGTTCTGCATCTGCATGAGAGCAATCAGCTGTCGATGTTTGCAGCTATCAGTAGTAAATATTTGTCATTCAAAAGGAGAAACAAGGATCTACAAGATAGACAAAATGTAAACAAAGCGGTGCATTCTTACTATTTTGAATAGCAGTTGTGCTGACAGCTTTCTTTATTTTAAGCAGCTTATGTTGTTTTGAAAACATTCACAAATTGAAATGCTAGGGATAGACCACTTAACATTAGAACAGCCTTCTGTCTGTTCTGTTTACATCACTAAACTGAACATCCAATCAGAGTTTTTAGGCTTGCATAATAATATCAATATTTAAGATTAATATCAGTGATATATTTATATATTAACATTGCATTTAAACAAAAACTAAATTAATATTAACAAGTAATATGATAACAAAATGACCATTTAAACATAGTCTTGGTTAAATAATGAATTAATTTGCTTTGCATGTATTTATTTATTTTTATTCATTCTGTTTTGCTCTCAGTGTAATCTAATAGAAGGAATTAATTGTGTTTCTAACATGTAGTTGAGTTAATTACTTGGCACAAAAATAAGTCTCTGTATTTTCATTTGCGTCTAATTTCAATGATGTGAAAGGATACTGTATCTGCCTTAGTACTGTGCTTATGATGCCTAAAAATGCTCTCTAGGTACATAAGTCACTAGCGTTTGTACCAGAGCCAGTGACACACGTTCTACATAAATACACATGCATTTGAAGTGTTTGTTAAGAGGTGTTCATGTTTTATAGCCTCATTAGTTCATAGTCTGACTGTAATAGAGGAGAGACAGTTCTGAACAGGGAACTAAAGATACACAGCTACTTCCCCTGCAGTATAAACACAATCTGCTCGTTCAGGCCGAGCCAACACGCCTGCTGTGTTTACGTCTCAGAGCGAGCGTGGAGGTTATATCTCCACCTGCTGGAGGCAGCAGGAAAAACCTGTCAATGACACTCAAACTGAAATGCTAATGCTGTGCCTTTAGCACTCAGAAGCATGACATTCATCTCATTCTTGCAGCTTTAGCGCCACCTAGTGAACACTGTGTAGAACTGAACTCCCAGCCTACTCTCTCTAACTTTTTGTTGGAATCTGAACGCAGTGACGTTCAGTGTCTGTGTTTTAAAATGTTCTACGCTGTATTCCTCTCATTTCTGATTTTTCTTTCTCTCTCGTGCTCCTTTTTTTGCTTTTTATTTGATCTGTTTCTTCTCTTTTTCAGGCGTTCTTCTGAAACTCTGCACTTCCTGCCCTGTGCCACGCCCTGCCATGCCCACTGACACGCCCACTGCTTACTTTCATTCCACCTGCTGGGGCCAAACTATAACACACACGCACACCTCAGAATCAGAGACACAAAAACTCAGACCTTTTTCACACCGCAAGCAGCGCATATTTATTTTGACATATATTTATTTATTTTGGCTGCCTGAGCAGCAAAGTGATGCCTAGACAATTAAAACAAGTTTTTTTTAAATATATAATTACAAAAATACAGTAAAATTATGAATATTATTACAATATTAAACAAATGAATTCCGTTTTAATATATTTTTAAATAATTTTCAATATGACATAAATAATAACTTTTAATGTATTGCTGTAAATTAAGATTTTTTAAATAAGGCATTGCATATATGGTCACGTATTATATGAAATATCATTGTATTTTAATGGTTATGAAACAGAGGTAGATGCTTTTTATTATTATTAAATTGTAAACAATAAAATGGGTCTTTCATGTTGGTAGATATGAAGGGGTAAAAGAAAATTATCTTAAAATAATTATGTATTTTCTTGAATTATTTTGGTGCTGTGCATCAGAAACGCTGTGAAAACAATCCATGCAAGTATGCTGCTGCTTTATTTCGGTGTGAAACAGGTGTAAAAGATGAATTATTCTTACTAACACATGGGTGTACACAGGGACAAAGACTGATTGCTGTCTGGGGTTCGGCTCATGGCTGTTGTCGCTGGTTTCCTGTGTCTGTCCCTCTGCTCTACCATCTGCTCTTATAAAACACACAATCCATCATGTTAAACAAATAAGTGACTAATATCTCAGATACACTAATAGAGAAGCCTTACAGGTTTAAACACTAAAGAGTTGCTGCATTATAAAAAAGAAGTGATTTTTGCTACTAATTGCTGTAATTATATTACATCAACTTGAATGCAATTGATTAAAACGGATGCAGTCGAAAGCTTTAACATGATGATGTTTGATTTATGACAGTGTTGAGGTTATTCACGATGGTCAGTTTCAGCTCAGAAATGAACAGAGGAAGTGTTTTTCCAAGCAATATTATTCTCCAGCATCCTTCCTCAGTAGATGTAAACATCCTGCAGAAATATTGATCGCATTTATTGCTTTATTTATTATGGAAAATAAAGATTTATTTATTTTGGTAAATTTTTTAATAATTTAGGTTGATTAAAATTTTAGTTAAATGTAAAAAGAACCATATGCATTACGCATCTAATGAATTATGCATTGCATTTAACTCTATTTAGTTTATGATGTGACCCTGGAGCACAAAACCTTAAATCTTTAGTTGCTGCGGTGTATTTATAGCAGTAGCCAAGAATACATTTTTACGTCTTGTATGCCAAAAATCAATAGGATGTTAAGTAAAGGTCATGTCCTATGAACATATTTTGTAAATTTACTACAGTAAATATCTTAAATGTTACATTTTAAATAGTAATGTGCATTGATTTAAAAGTGATTTTCTTAATATTTATATTTTCAAACACTTGTGTCTTCTGTCCTAACAAACCTACATGAACGGAAAGATTATTTATTCAGCTTTCAGATAATGCATGAATCCTGATTGTGTTTTGTGGTGCAGGGTCACATTTAAGGTATTGTTTGGGAGTCAGAAATAGAGTATGAAGATCTGTGCTGAAAGGAAAGCATGTGTTTATGCTGTGTGATTTTCCCATTCTTTCTCTTCTGACATCTCTGTGTGTTTTTTGCAACAGACGTTCACAGGTCATCGAGAGATTTGAGTGCCATGACACTGTCAGCACTCCAGAGCAAATGGACACGACAAATTCGTCAACAGACCCCGCCCCTTCTTATTCTAAAACGGCCAATCAGAGAGCAGGACGCAATGAGAAACGCCTCTCTAATCAGAAACAGGTACTCAATTTACTGATTTAACTCTGCATCTGTTGAAATTGATGTAAAAATAGCACTTTGATTGTGCAGGAATGAATAGAAGGAACATTCTCTTCGTATTGTTCTTAGAGCTTCTAGTCTCATCAGAGGCACTGTCTGTATTGTAATCAAATTTCAAGGAGGCCTAATCGCAGTAAATTCATTTAGTTGTAATTTCTTCATCTGTTATAGGAATTTTCACTGGATTCAGCTAAAGGCCGGAAGGAGGAGATTTCTACACTGGCTGGTTATCGCAGGGCCAAAAGTCTGGATCGCAGAGCCACAGAGACTCTCATGACTGTACGATTACACGCATAACTTACAGAAATATCTTTTCATTATGGCTATAACTGACAAGAGTGTTTAATTGCAATATTGTGTATACAATAATAAATGATATGTAGTGCTGTCAAACGATTGATCACATTGTTTACATAATATATGTGTGTGTACTGTGTAGATTTATTATGTATATATATAAATATACAAATGTGTATATTTCAGAAAAAATATTTTTATATAATGTATGTATTTATTTATAATATAAATAATATGGATGTAAATATTTTTTCAATATAAACTGTATGTGTCTGTCTCTATATATACAGAACACAGTACACACACAGAAGCAAACGCTTATTTTGGATGTGATTAATCATAGTTAATTGTTGACAGCACTAATTATATCAAACAGCGCTGGTTATGATGCATGACAAAGGTATGAATATAGATTTTTGTTATTTTATTAAATTATAAGCATGTAACTTTTATGCCGGTGAATATTAAGCAGTAATTGAATTAAAAATATAGTCAATAAATACAATTAAAATGATTTATTTTAATTGAATTAACATAATAAAAAAAATACCATGTTATACAGAAAACTGCACATTTTATTAAATTAAAAATAAGGTGAGTTTCATTTCAAATTCTGCCACATCATTCAGTATCATCATCTTTTCTTGTTTCACTTTAGTCTTTTTATAATTTGTGCATGACTGTGTCATATTTTGTCAAATGAGACCTTTGAAGAATAATGTGCATGACCGAACCCAGACCTCTGGATCAGCTTTCCTTTTCTGTGCTAAAGTCTATGACTGCTATTTTCACCTTTACAATGTTGCTTCGAATTATATTGCATTACATGCAAAATTAAAGATTGCTCTGCATAGTCCTCATGCAACATGCAACATGTTTTTATATATATATATATATAATAGGTATGCAAGTGTTCCTTGCAAGTGTAAGTTTCTAAAATATGCTTCTATAGTTAATTGCTCTTATAAGGGACTGCAGGGCTGTCTAAGAGTGTTTCAGCTGTTAGTACTTCGTTCATGCAAACCCAACCCAGAACCACTACACCACCCCCGATTATAAATAGCATTCGCTCGAGTGTTAGGACCAGAGACACGACACATGCCCAAACACACACACCCACACATGAGAACACACATTCGTGTTCATACACACAGAAAGGCGACATGTGAGTCAGAAGCGTGTGAAGAACAGGTCACAGATGAAACTCAACAAGACTAAGGTACTGTGAGCCTAACGGCTAACTAGCATTGAGCCCGACCTGATCTGCTCTAAACGCCTGCATTAGATGGTAGAGGGTTTGTATTATTATCAGTTGTGATATTTTAGGTTGTAGATTAGATTGTTTACGGCTTTGTGAGGTACCCCTGCCTATATCAGATTGTGTATGGAGGTGGCGGACTCACATTAATTATGTTGTATTGATTTCTAGCATTGTTTAATGAATGAGTTATATTATTGTTTGTTCAAGATCTCCTAACCTATCCTCTTTAATGTCATATTGAAATGTA
Organism: Enteromius thamalakanensis; assembly: GCA_032357475.1. Taxonomy (NCBI): domain Eukaryota; kingdom Metazoa; phylum Chordata; class Actinopteri; order Cypriniformes; family Cyprinidae; genus Enteromius; species Enteromius thamalakanensis. The sequence continues at coordinate 3,610,749 of JAUCMT010000056.1, forward strand.
ATGTCATATGTGTTGCTAATTGCACGTAGAGTTTTTTAAAACAACATTTCCAAAACCCTTTTTTATATACTGTAGCAAGCAGATGAAATATCATGAATCATCACAAAATATGGCTAGATGTGATTCTTTTTTTCTGGCGGTCTGTGTTCTCTATTGGTATGTGGGAAAATATTTTCATTCTTGAACCAATAAACCAGCTACGAGAGAAATTGTATTTAAAAGGCAAAATATTTATACAAATATGGACCAAGACTGGATTCCTTTATGAAATAAGAACTTTTTTAATGTAAATAATTTCCAGTGAATTAAAACAGTTCTATATTAATTCATTATAGTTGGTTAATTTCCTCTTTTATTCTTTAGCCGGACCTGCTGAACTTTAAGAAAGGATGGATGACCAAGCTGTACGAAGATGGACTGGTGAGTCTAAAAGCATTTCTTCAAATCAGTCTGGAATGGAGCTTCAGTGATGTTTGAATATTTAATACAGAGGTTTGTCTGCTTCTGTCTCTCAGTGGAAGAAACACTGGTTTGTTCTGACCGATCAGAGCCTGAGGTTCTACCGCGACTCCATCGCTGAGGAGGTGCGTGCTTTCATCAGCATTTAAACTCATTTTTTGATCATGTGACTGTTTAACAATGTCTCTGATGTTTCTCAGGCCTCTGATCTGGACGGAGAGATCGATCTGTCAATGTGCTACGATGTGACCGAATTCCCAGTTCAGAGGAACTATGGCTTCCAAATCCTTGTGAGTGATGCTGTTTTATTCAGTTGTAAATCTTACCTCATAAAGACTGTGCTGTAGGGCTGGTATAACAGAAATGTATACCAAATATATATATATATATAGCTAGGTAGATACACAAACATGTAAATATTCAAAAAACACAAAAAAATGTTTTTTATAAATAAAATTAATGTATAATATAAAATATAAGAAGATAAATATATTAGCACTGTCAAACGAATGCGCATGCAAAATAAAAGTTTTTGTTTGCATAATATGTGTGTGTGTTCTGTTTATATTTATTATGCATATATAAATACCCACAGTATATATTTAAAAATATTTACGTCTATATTTTTATTTGTAAAATTTATATTATAAATAAACATTTAATACATAAACATATATTTTTTAAATATATACATGCATTTGTGTGTTTTTAAACACACACACACATATATTATGTAAACAAAAACGTTTATTTTGTATGCAATTAATCGTTTAACAGCACTAAAATATATAAATGTATATACATGTAAATATTTTCATGTGTGTGTGTGTATTTATATCTACATAGTAAATGTACAAAGTAAACATACATAAACATAAACGTTGTATTTTGGATGTGATTTAATCGTTTAACAGCACTAATATGTATATAGCAAAACTGCTTAATGAAGCACATCAGGGCAACAGACAGGACCATTTTAGCTAACCCTAACTCTTACTGCAGTGTATGTTTCGGCCCGTCTCTGCGCTCTTGAGGTATTGATGCTAGACAAATATGTCTGGTAGATTTGCAGTGGTATGTTTTCCCACCTAAATAAAGCTGTGATGATGTTATCTGTAACCCTAACGCTGTTCCTCACTAAGCATTGTTTCATCACTAATGTCACCTGATCTGTCAGCAGCTGTGACATCATCGCATCCCTATGAAATAACACCCTAGAGGTCCAATGCCACACGTCAGACGCAGCTTTTGACTTTATCAGTGGGGAAAATACATTTTAATATCAAATAGTTGTTTTTAATATACAAATTAAAAATGTTAAAATTTCAATTAATGGCTATATAGTTGCTTCGACTCTGGTCAATGCAGAAAAATACATACTGTGTTAGGGTTTCTGGTCATGTCTGTAGAGCTCAATGTCACATACGTTCTTATATTGTCCACTATGCAGTCACCCATAACATCCTAGCAATGCATTGAAAACATTCAGGACACCTTAACATCCTGGCATCAAGTCTTTGCACTTGCAAGCACCACTAGACTTCAGAAGAAATAAAAATATAAAGCAGTAGTTTACATTTATAAATGCTTGTTTTCCATGTGTTTTATTAATAAACTGTTGAGATGTACTTGATATTGTGTTGTTCGTCGAGGTGGCGAATAACTGTAGGTTCCCCGGCGCTGTTTTTAAAGTTATTTTAGAGATGTCAGAAATAGCAGAAAGCGTTGGCCGTCTCTGTGTACAGACGAACAGCGGGGCGTCAGTGTCAAGAAATGAATAACAACTGTAAATATAACTACAGCTTGCTATCTTTATGCCTTGGATACAGAATGCCACACTCACGTCTGAAACTCCTCTTCCTATCTGATCTTATTTCTGACTCACTTTTTTATTTAAGTATGTGATTGGGACATACTTAATTTCTTGTGGAATACTATTGATTCTGAATAAAGGATGCGAGACTGTGACACTCTTTTGTTGATTTGTTTTGTGATTTACAGTTTCCCAGTCACAGCAAGCCGAAATAAAGAGTTTATTTGCTGAAACATATTTTTTCATTCTGTATTCCAATTAATCTCAAAAAAAATATTTGAACTGATTTAAACATCTGATTTCCTGTAGTTAATATTATTTGAATGCTCTGAAAATGTATTATATTCAGTATATAACATTATATGAATATTTACATTATATTTTTTAGCATAAAAAATATTTAGAGCTGAATAAGTCACTAAATCATGGAAGTTGTTGGTTGTTTGAGAGCTACTGAAAATTAGCTCTCAAACTGTCATGCATTTGTTAACTGATCTGGTCATTCGACTCATCATTCATGTCCTTGTCTTCCCCTCAGAGTAAAGAAGGGGCATTCACGCTGTCTGCTATGACCTCTGGGATACGTCGGAACTGGATTCAGGCCATTCTGAAGAACATGCGGCCCATCGTCGCTCCTGATGTCACGCGGTGAGCCTCTACAGCAGGGGTCACCAAGTTCGGTCCTGGAGGGCCGGTGTCCTGCAGAGTTTAGTTCTGACTTGCCTCAATACACCTGCCTGGAGGTTTCAAGTGTACCTAGTTAGACCTTAATTAGCAGCTTCAGGTGTGTTTGATTAGGGTTGGAGCTAAACCCTGCAGGGACACCGGCCCTCCAGGACCGAACTTGGTGACCCCAGATATAGACTATTAATGTCATCTGAAGTGGGTCAGGTTTGAATTGAATCCCTCTCTGAACACGTAAGTGCTGTTTTACTGTAAATGTTTAAATACATTTAAAAAGCCACAATGGTGGCTATAAATATGCTTGAGTCTTTATTTAGCATTGCAAGAAACAATATTTGAGCCAGATTTTTTATTTGTTTCTTGCACAAGGTAGTCCGTCAAGTTTTATTTTTATTTGTATTAAATCAATTAGATGTAGCTGTACCTGTAAAATAACACAAACCTGTTTTATTATGTATTGTTACAAGATATTAACAGTATGAGTAGTTTTGACTTCACTAATTCTTGGTTTAGTGTATTTTATTACATGACTGGTAACACAACGTTATGTTTTTCTAAAACGCTTCTTTTAAGTGAAGTGATAAGTCAGAGAGTAAAACTGGTCCTAGTTCCTGAAAGATCTGGTTTTAGATGGTCAGTCAGGCCACAGATCAAGCTCAAGTGCTTATTAGAGCATGCTGGAGGTCCAAGGTTTCTGAAGTATAGTGTACTCAAATCAATCACTGCGAGAGTGGGCTCAATAAGAAGTGCACTTGACATCTCGCTCACATATTTTAAGGAATGTGAAAATGTGTTAGTTGCCTTTGGTGGTCTGTAGATTGACTGCCCAGACCTGCTATGCAAGGAATAATTCTCCAGATGAAATATGAACCAGTGTGTCTTAATCTTATCTTCTCTCCATGTAGTTTTGCACTGCCTGGTCGAACACAGCGAGGAAGAAGTCTGCGTCATCTTTAGTGATGCACATAGGAGGCTTGATTCTAAAAGTCTGGAAAAGTTAAGGAGAGAGGAAAAAAAACATTTAAAGAAAACGTAGGATAAGCAAGGCTAAGATTCAAAGATTTTAATATAAGCTTTTGCGCCATTTTTCACTATGTTATGTTTTTGTGTTCTATTTTGCTAGCTTAATTTTGATAGTTTCATTTAGGTTAAATATAGATTTATTGGAAGACATAATAAAAAACATGATTTTTGAGAAGCGTTACAAAGAGTAATCTGTTTTTACCAATAAACGCTTTTTATATATATATATATATATATAAATATATATATATATATGTATATGTATATATATATAAATATATATATATATATATATATATAAAATATATATATATTTTTATTATTATTTTTTAATTGA
>JAUCMT010000056.1:3631308-3650673 GCA_032357475.1 Enteromius thamalakanensis
TGAATACTTACGACCATGTGATATTTCAGTGTTTCTTTTTTAATAAATCTGCAAAAACGTCAACAGTTCTGTGTTTTTCTGTCAGTTTGGGGTGCTGTGTGTACATTAACGAGGAAAAAAAATGCCGTAAATGATTTTAGCAAATGGCTGCAATATAACAAAGAGTGAAAAGGGGGTCTGAATACTTTCGGTCCCCACTGCATTTTTTACTGTTTAAACTGTATAGTGCCATGGACGTAGCAACAGTATAGGCCCTTTGTGGGCCTTATAAATATTCAAAACGTCCTCTTAAAAGACATTTTGAACTTTTTTTAATTCAAAGAAGGCTTTATCGAGCCAACATTTACAGTTGTAACTATCTTGCAGTTAAAAGTTACAGATATCAATTTCTTTCAAAGGATAGTTAGTTTTATTTTCAGTTGAATGACGAGTCATTGTTCACTCACCTTCAAGTGGTTCAAAGCTTGTAGCAGTTTCTTTCTTGTGCTGAACATAAAAAAAGATATTTCCAAGAATTTGTGTAACCAAATTGATGGTAGCCATTGACTAACACAGTATGGAATAAAAATACTACGAAAGTCAACTATCTATAAGTTCAGCAGAAGAAAGAAACTCACACAGTGTGTGGGTGAGACAGAAATTATGACAATTTTCATTTTTGGGTGAGCTAGCCCTTTTCTGCTTCCACTCACAGTCTGAATTCAATCGGCAGTTCCTCGTCATGTTTGCTCTCTCAGTTCAGAGTCAGTAACATTTACACTGATCATCATGTCAGCAATACTGTATGTTATCCAATTTGTAATAACCAGGCATATGAGCCTCTGTAAAAATAAATAAATAAATAAAATTCCTGTTACAACACAAATTAAAATGCAGTTATCTGCTATGGAACATAAAAACACAGCAGCAGGTGTCGTTCTCTTTGAAATCACGTCTCGTAGGCGTTTCTTGTCATTGTCTTTCAGTCTCCTAAATTGGCTGTTTTCAGCCGTTTTGCCTATTTTCTACCTACAGTAATTTAACTCCCCACAACATTATTCATATGTGAGGCTGTTCCATAACCAATCAATCCTTTGTTAATTTAGTGTTGTGAGACCCACATATATTCAATTTTAGGTTTCACGTGGCCTCTATAATTCCCTTGTATAAAGCCATATTTTATATTGACTACATGATGTTAGATGAATTAGCCTAGTAAGTTAGGATAGTATAAGCAGCTCCATTTAAAATATTTCCTGTCAATATCTGCCATTCATAAGACATCCAACTCTTCTTCACAGTTTATGATAAACATTGACTTTGATGCCAATAAAGAGTCAAATCTCTGACATTAAATCATAACATCTGCAGGCATTTTTGTTGTTATCATTTTGCTTCTGTATCCGTCATGTTCCATGCATCGGGCAAAGCCATAAGCATAAGAACAAACCAGACACGTAGGTTTCTGTTATTGTGGCTTACAGTTGCATTGCAGTCCCCCTTGATTGTAAATTTTGAATGGAAACCGAAATAATAATTTTAATATTTAAAAATAATCTTTTCAACCACTAATTCCAATCACGCATCCATATACTTTAAGAAGTGAATGTGTATCATTTTCTAAAAAAGGCTTTGGAATAAGCAGACGCTGATCTAGTCTTCATTTCTTTTCTTTTTTTCTTTTTTTTTACAAAAAAAGTTGTACAGTACAGCTCACAAAAGTTATAACTTTCTGTGCTTTCTTAAGGAATACATTGCTTCACTTCAAACTGGTAAAATCGAGACGTTTTTGTCCTGATAAATAGTGGTTAATACATCATGTATTGCTTTGATCTTTTCATTATTGCTTCATGAATGTGCCCTTCATGCTATCATACAGTCATAGACAGATGGCATAAGACACAAACACACACACACACACACACACACACAGTCTCTCGTGAAATGCAGCAGCATTCAATCTGAGCCACATTGTTTAATGAGTGATTATTTCTATCTGTGAATTTGATCTTTTTGCCTATTTCTGATAATTGAACAATCCAGCGTAAATACAGCTAAAGCTCATTTCAAACATCTGTGGCCTGTTATCAGACACACCAAACCATTCATTTGTCCTCCCGGTAATGCTTGTGCTCTAACACCCCTAGGTGGCGTTTCCTCTAGGTAAAAGTCTCTATCTTGACCCCTTGCAGATACTGTGTGTTCATGTGTTTACTGGCTTCACATGGTCATGGGAAGGTCTAAAAAAAAAAAAAGGATTTAACTGAACACATCAAGGTAACTGAGTGATTCTATCACACTATAGTTTCATGTCAACATATATAATGTTTTGTGATGGTTTCATAAGCAATGCCTCTGCCTCAAAACCTAGTAAGCAGCCCTGATTCCTATCTTCTAAGCATTTTAAATGAAATTGTACCTCATAAGCGATCAGTTTGGCTCTACATAGAGGTCATGTCAAAATAGTCCCACAGTGAATTGATACCAACAACATGATAAACACAAAATATAATACAGATATTGGATAATATAGTCTTTTAAATCAGACGGAATGATATCTACTTATGGGTTCTGTCATTGTGGGAGAAGTTCAATTGAACAAATTAGCTAAATGATTGTGAAAAAGCCCTGAATATTTATATGCAATGCGAATCACTGATTCAAAACAAACGATTCGAGTTTGTGCTTTAAATTTGGCCAAAATAGGTTTTCTTTGAATTATTTTATTTATTTTTTTGCATGGAGAGCACCTTTAACGTCTCCCTATGTATCCAGCTCATTAGGTTATGAAACAAAGACTGTATTTTAATGCCTTCCTCAATATACAGTAGCCTACCTGTTTTACTGTAAACATGATTTTTGTTAGTTTTTACATGAAATGCTGATCAATAACTGACAGCTTTATTTAACCAGAAGCATTCCATATATGAATTGCTCAAATGCTTCAAGTGAGGTTTTTGTCACAATAATAGAAAAGAGAGAATGAGATGCAGGTTATTACTAAACACTCAGACAGTGTGCATAGATCAGTGAATATTTTACACTATCATTCTCATTCTTCACATTTCAAGTTAGTTAGGCGTTCTTGTTGTATGTACTGTATGTAGGAATGCAAAAACGTTGCCATTCTTGAATGGCATTCTGTTTAGGAAAAGTTCAGCAGAAATTTAAAGTACATTAAGACAAAGGTAAATGTATTAAAATACGACATATGAAGGGAAGTTTCTGGATTCACACAGAGTATTCTATCGGGCATTTCTGTCAGAGCCTCCGGGAAAACATCTAAATAACAGGATTTCCCTCACTGAGTTCTCTGAAGATCTGCTGCTATATTAGGTTACGTGGTGCAAACTGATAATGTCTACATTATATATCTATCTACCTAAATATATATCTCTATTTTGCTGTAAATATATCTATGTAACATATATGCAAGAGCATGTTGTCATCATTTTAGGAGTGTTTGCCATTTAACCATCTCCTTGTGCGTCTCATATGAGGCATTGTGCTCAGCTGCACAAAAACACACACACACAGACACACACATTCACACTCAGGTGCTCACATTGTTCACTTGGTCTGTCTAGGTAGTGCAGTTGTAAAGGGGAATTTATCATGTCTCACTGATCAATGTGTGTAGATCTCCAGGGATAGTGTGCCCCAACATTGCGCGTCATTTGTGCTCGGATTGAATGCAAAAATAAAAAATACTCATTTCTTTCTTTGTATAGGTAACATTGTCTTTGCTTTTCTCTCACAAGAAATTAATACCGCACGCAAAACCATGTATCTATGCAGAAATATTTACACATTAAAGGAATAGTGCACCAAAAATGTTTTTTTTTGTCATTTTTTATGCCCTCATAATGTTTCAAACCTGTATGCCATTATTTATAGAATGCAAATTGTATACAGTATTTACGTAAAATAAGATTTTTAACGTTTATAAACAAAATATAATAAAGTACTTTTATATTATATAAATGTTACGTACGTTTTTTAAAAATTAATTTATAATTTTTCTTTATTGTTACATTACATGTTTTTACACATATGTAAAAATTTTTTTCCAAATCTTTGTTTTTTTACCGAAGAAAGAAAGTCATGCCGTTTCGAAACGACACAAGGGCGAGTAAGTGCTGACAGAATGCTTGATTTTGGGTGCACTATCCCTTTAAGAATGAAAAGTTTAACAGCTAAACTATTTCCATGAAACAAAAAGAGGAAAAGATTCAAGTTTCCGTGCAGGATAAAAAGATTCCTACTGCCCTTTTCTTTCTGCAAATCTTCCACTAAGCATCTCTCCAGCTTTTTACACATTCACCCGTTTGTTTGTTTTCCCGCTCATTCACGCGCTCACTATCTCCATATGGCACTTTGCATTGTTCTGCATTGTAGAAGCTCGGGTATCTCCACAAAAATTAGAGTATCAAAAAGGTCCTACTAAAGGTTCATATCTCTGACTCCCTACGATATGATCTTTGCTCCGTGCAACGAGGGTTCTGCAGTCGTTCGAAATCATGTCGAGGGGTTCTCTCAGGGCTGAGGCTCATTGCTCGCTCTGGCTTTATCATCTCCGGACTGTCGTCCTCCTCCTCTTCGTGGCTCAGGATCGCCAGCTCGTTCTCGTAGCAGAAGGAGTTGGCGCTGGGCACCACCAAGTACTTGTTTTCCATCATGTCCTTGGCACTGCATCGCGGCGTGGACGGCACCTCGTACGTCTTGTGGAAGTGCGAGTAGTCAACCTTGTATTGATTCTTTTCCTCGAACAGCACTGGTTCGAATCGATGCCCCCAGAGGATCTCGCTGGCCAAGTAGGAGCTTCGCGCCTGCGCCGTCATGGCCGTCGCCTCCACCATTCCCTCCAAGATGACCACAATCTCAAAATCCGCCGTTTCTAGGTCCTGCTTGCTGATGCCGAACAACGGGCTCTCTTTGTCGATTTGATGCAGGATGGTGATTGGCGAAACAAGGAAGATGCGGTCGAGTCCTTTGTCGAAACCGACGTTAATGTCCAGTTGGTCGAGGGGGATGTACTCGCCTTCGGTCGTAACCCGCGGCTTGATGAGCTGCGCTCGGACATGCGCCTCAACGATGTGGCTCTTTCGCAAGTTCCCCACCCGCCACATCAAGCACAGTTTCCCGTCGCGCATGGCGATGACAGCGTTATGGGAAAATAGTAAAGTCTGCGCTCGCTTCTTGGGACGTGCCATTTTCGCCATGATTGCGCCAATCATGAAGCAGTCAATGATGCTTCCCACAATGGACTGGAAGACCACGAGAAACACCGCGAGAGGACACTCCTCAGTCACGCAGCGGAAACCATATCCGATGGTCGTTTGCGTCTCGATGGAGAACAGGAATGCCGCGATGAAGCCGTTCACTTGCAGCACACAGGGAGTGAAGTTGTCGTCCCCCGCCGGGTTGTCCAAGTCGCCATGAAGAAGCGCGATGACCCAAAATGCCAAGCCAAACGCCAACCATGAAACCACAAAGACTAGCGTGAAAACGATCAGCATGTAGCGCCAGCGGATGTCCACGCAAGTGGTGAATATGTCCGCCAGGTAGCGCTGAGACTTCTCGTCCATGTTGGTGAACTGCACATTGCACTGTCCGTTTTTCTTCACAAAGCGGTTGCGACATTTCCGCCGAGTGTGAATCTTGCCGTTGCCGTATCCATTCATCCCTCCACCGTGCATGGTCGTCAAGCGCAGTCCATCCTCCTCCGTCGACACGATGCTGTAGCGACCGATCCGACCCACGCTCATTCTCTCTAGCACTCCTTGGCCTTCCTATCTTTGCGATCTGGTCTTCCCTCTCTTTTGGAGCGGTTTAGTAGTAGTACGAGTCCAGGATGGTGGGTGGTTCAGTTGTAGTGTGATTGGGAGAAGTCCAATCCAAAGTAGAAGCCCTTCGGTTTCCTCAGACCCTTGAGAAAGAGAAACAGATCATTAGTGCTGCATGTTTATATCAGTTAATAAAGCTAAAAATATGAATGGTGCCATTTGAGGGTGATGCTGCATAAACATTGTTATATCAAATTACTCATTTCAGCAGATATTTTTTAAGCAATTTATTATTATTATTATTATTTAAAAAATGCTAAATATTTGTTGGAGTATTAGTAGTTGGTTTCTAGAGAATTGCTGGATGGTTGCTAGGGTGTCTTAAATCTTTGGTATGGAGTGGTAGGAAGTTTTTACTAGGTGGTGGCTAGGTATTACTAAAGGGGTGCTAGGATTTTATGTGTTTGCTAGTTTATTTTCAGTGTTTACTAGAGGTGTTCTGAGTATTTGTTGGGACTTTGCAACAATTTCTGGGTAATTTCTTGTGCTAGGTCGTTGCTGGGCTTTCTGGGTGTTTTCTAGGATGTTGTTGCAGTGTTCTGAATGTTTGTTAGGGTGTTGGAAAGATGGTTGCTAGGCTTTCTGGGAGTTCCCTGCTGAAAAAAAATGTGATGCTGGTTTAAGCTGGTCGTTTGCTGGTTTATGCTAGCACTATGCTGGTTTATGCTGGACCAATGCTGGTTAAGCTGGTCCTTTGCTGGTTTATGCTAGCCCTATGCTGGTTTATGCTGGACCTATGCTGGTCCTTTGCTGGTTTATGCTAGTCCTATGCTGGCTTATGCTGGACCTATGCTGGTTAAGCTGGTCCTTTGCTGGTTTATGCTAGTCCTATGCTGGTTTATGCTGGACCTATGCTGGTTAAGCTGGTCCTTTGCTGGTTTATGCTAGTCCTATGCTGATTTATGCTGGACCTATGCTGGTTTATGCTGGATCTATGCTGGTTAAGCTGGTCCTTTGCTGGTTTATGTTAGTCCGATGCTGGTTTATGCTGGTTTAAGTTGGCCCTTTGCTGCTTTACGCTGGTCCTTTGCCAGCACATGACCAGCATAAACCAGCAAATGGACCATCTTAAACCAGCAAAGGACCAGCATCCCAGCTTCAAAACCTACCTAACCAGCATATGCTGTTTTTTTTCAACAGGGTTTTCTATAATATTGATGTAGTGTTTTGAATGAATGTTGTTAGATGGTTGCTAGGCTTTCTGGTTGTTTTCTATGATATTACTGTGGTGTTCTGAATGTTGTTAGGTATTGGTGTGTTTTCTAGGATGTTACTAGGTGGTTGCTACAGTACTGAAAATATGTTGCTAGGTGGTTGCTAGACTTTCTGGATGTTTTCAAGAATGTTGCTACATGCTTGCTAGGCTGTGCTGTATGCTTTCAAGGGTTGGGGATGCTTGGCTATTCTGGATGTTCTAAAAAGTGTTTTTTTTAGGCGTAAATGTATAAAATATATGTACTTATAACCAGAACTTCCCTTACATTCTTTGCCATCTTGATTTTTTCTTTTAGTTTGTTGCTGATATTAGTTTGGGGTTGGATATTGTATGAAATTAACGTGTCCAGGTCAAGGTAGGATACTGGTTTTATTTCAGGTTTCTCATGTATGTGTTTTTGTTCTCGGGCTTGTACATTATTGAACAGAGCTCTATTTTAAAGCTGCTTAACACAACAGAGATGTTCTGGCTATCAGATCACACACACACACAACCACAGATGTCCCTCAGGAGGCGTAGCTCCTACCCTCAGAAACATTTGCACCAAAGTAAAAATGACGTAAAAGGGGTGTCAACGTTTTGTGAGTTTGTGTATGTGCCCCGTGTGTGTTTGAGAGGGTTTCTGCACACATGCTTGGGTTTGAAACACATCTTTCAGACACTCAGGAGACCTGTGTCTGCATGAGACATTGGTCATGGGTGTCATCCCACAATCCTCTAGAGATGCTAAGTGGGTTGAAGAGGGGGAGGGCCATGAGTTAGCTGGGGATAGACAGAAAATTAACATAAGACATAGAATAAATGAAGGTTGTGAAGCAAAAAATAGGGAAGAGAGACAGAACTGATGTACGACAAAGACCAAGAAGGGAGGAAACCCCGTGGCCTGAAATCTAAATATATGCAGTCAGATTTATGCTTTATTTGTCTGGCCTGCTTCTGCGTACCATACAGCGACGTCATTACTGTCACACTTACTTGTGTTCTGCAGAACACCGGATTTATTTTAGTATGTTATTATACTATTAATAAAACCTTTAATTACTTGACAGATTACTGAAAAATAGATCTCTTTACCAAGAAGCCCTACTTTAAATTATTGTGAGTTTATTTACCTTTGTCATTTTTTTTAAATACTTTTTTTTCCTAATTTATAAGTTTGAGTTTGATCTATTATATGTATTTAATTTTATTAATCTTCAAAAATGTTCCACATGTTTAATTAACAATATCACAACTACTTAAAAATTAAGATTGCAATACATTTGCCAGTTTAATGTTCAGTATTATATTTTACACACCAGGGTGTATGTTGTTTTAAAATGTCACAAGACTAAATTTATACATGTACATATATTTATATAGTTTTCATGTTAATTTTACTTTAAGTGTAGTAGTTATTTTGTGTGCTTGTCATTGTAAGTGATTTTATTATTTTATATGATTTTATTATATATTTTGTAATTTTTATTGTAGTTGATTTTTGTAATATTTACATTTTTCATTTCAGTTTTAGTAATTTTTGTATTTCAGCCTAACTTATTTTATTCCAGTTGCAAGGCAAGAAAAGTTTTAGGTAAAATGTTTCATCCAATATTTATATTTTATGTCAGCTTTATTTCATAGCTATTTATTTAGGTGTGCAATTTTAAAACCACCTTAGATTGCATATAATTTCCTATTATATAATATATGTTTATATATTTTGAACAAACTGTGTTTAGTCTATTGTTATTCTGTTTTATAGATAAGAGATTACATTTATTAAATCTAGTTACTATGGATAACTCTAAAGAAAATACACTTCTTGTAATATTTTCTCCCTCCCTTTTCACAACGTTCATGACGAGGTCTGTTTGTTTGATGTGATACTTGATAACATCATTACATAATTACAGCGGCTGAAGCGTCTCTATGCTGTCTGCAGGTTGAAGGCAGAAGGGTTACAATTAGTGGCTGAACAACATGATACCTGATCTGTACACACACTCACTCATGCATTCATACACACAGAGAAACACCGCAGTATTGCCTGTCTCTGAGCTCTCAGTGTCTCGCATGATTTCAGCGCCATCATCGGCAGGCCAGTTGTCTCAGATAACAGAGTGAGAAAGAGAAAGCCTGTGAACGCTTTAGAACAACATCCCTCAATAAATAAAGCTAAAATGCAAATAAATAAATTACACCCAATACAAGCGTACTTTCAATGCAATTTAATGCACAAAAACAATTAGGAAGCTTGTAATGTATCAAATTTGATATCTAATGTAACAATAAAATGTACTGCAAGTTTTATTAAGTTAAAAAGGTCATAGCTCTGAAATGAATACACGCATGAACAAGAAGTGTTCCTTCAGTAGAAAGTTAAAAATTGGATGTGAGTTGTGACGTACGGTGGTGTGTTGCTGATTTTTGGGCTACGGTGCACCCTCAGGAGGTAGTTGACTTGTAAGGGAACGGTGAGTTCTAGGTTGTAGCAGCAGATTTGACCGGAGAATGTCATGATGTCTGTCCGTGAACCCAAGCGGAACAGAATGTGGGTCATGGAAACGACAGAGGAGGTGTTTTATGGGAAAGTTACACATTTTAACTCAAACTCAGATGAACTGCTGTTGCATCACCTGAACCTGAACCTGTAAAAACAAACGTTTTACCCGAAACAAACTCACAGGAATCTAAAGAATCCACATCATTCACTCTGGATAGATTTCATGTGTTGAGAAAGGATTACTTTAATTTAACCGCTAAAGTCTACCAATATTCGTCAAACTAACTTAAGTTAGTATTATGTACACTTGTCATACATATAATGTAAAAAGGGTTACATTGTTACCTGAAATAACAATTTATCCCCGATTCAACCATTAAATGTCAGTTTTGTTAGTATAAATTAATGCATTTAGGTCGATTCAACAATATTAAATGATATTTTTGACTTGAATAAACCAATTAACTGTAGGTTTAGATCACTATTTCTTCAGTATAACAGAAAAAAACAATTTTCAACAAAATGTACTTTTTGCAAAGGATGCTGGGAACTAAATTTAACACTACAAAAAATAAACTTAACACATGCAAGGTAAACGAAATAAACACAATCCTGTATGCGGCGTACAATAGTTTACTTAAACTTAAACTAAACTTAAAATTTTTATCTTTGTGCATCAATGTTTTCATTCAGAAACCGCCAGTAAAATACACAAATAATGAAGAAGAAAATTAAAAAAAATAATAGCTTGCATTTTAAAAAATAGAAGGACTGAAATATTATTTTCTAATTTTAATCACAACTATAAAAAATAATATTTTATAGTTGTGTGAAGTCCATAAAATGTTATTTAATATGGTCGAAAAATCTAGACTAAGGTCAAAAGTGTAGTGTAATGCTGTAATGTTGACAGTGTTTCTGGTCACGACAGATAAAACCGATGGTTTGTCACTCTCAAATTCTCTCTGCCAGCTCTTAATCAGGTTACTGTGTGCTCAATGAATTATTGAATCATTTGCAGTATTGAATTGCTTTTTTATCATCATCTGACTCTGCAGAACCTTCGAGAGTGCAGGTGAGATTCTGTTCAGAAAGTGAATACTGTCAGTCCAGAACTACAGACATTTTCCTAAAGCAGACGTTGATGTGGTCTGACAGTGAACTCGGAGTATTTGACTTTATTTAAAATATGACAGTATTCTTCTAAAATCTTAACAGTTCTATGATATGAAGCATATGATGATTAATGACTCCGTGTGCGCTGCTTGCAGCCTAGTTTTCGGCAGTATTTAACTCTAATCTTTTTGTCACATTACCTGCTGTTTTCTGCAGCTTCTGTGCCAAGAAGTTTTTCAGCAATATTGGTAACACTTTATGCTGTGCTGATTTCATAAAACAAAACAACAACAAAAAAGCATTATGCAGTGCTTGACAGATCCTAAGATAATGGACAAATGTCACAGAGCTCAATTAAACTACTTCATATTTTGGCATATATCGTTAAAAAGCTTTTTCATGCATATTCATATTAAAATTTTTCTTTTATCAGATAGTATACAAAATACAGTTATTGCATATACTTATAATTAGAAATGCATTTTATATACATCTTATATTATGTATTATTATAAAAAAGTGTCATGAGTTATTGTATGATTATAGTTTTTGTAATTATGCACACACACGAAAATACGAGTTAATGGACAGAGACATGCAGGTACTAGACATCTGCATGCCTCGATAGCGCAAAAATAAATAAGTGAATAGAAAATCACTTGCTTTAAGAGCATTAGATAAAGTAAAGCCTGTTGTTGGACCGCTTGTGTCCATGTGAAAGTGGTCAGTGATGCATGTCTGCTTGAATTATTCATATGCATGTGGATTGAATGTGTTCTGTATTTGTTGACATTGTTTTGTTGGTCTGACTATAAAAGAGCGGATGAGTTTGAGCAGTCCAGCTCCACCAGGGGTCAGAGGAGCTCTGACCTCTTCAGCAACATGAACATGACTGTCACGCACTCAAACACACACACAGACACTTTCATCTACAGCCTTTCTCCTGAAGTAGTTCTTCAACGGAAGTGTGTGTGAGTGCTGGATTAAAGATGTGAGCAAAATCTGACATTCAGGGACATCCTTGTTTGGGAAGAGGGTTCAAAACTAAACGCAGAAGGTTTAAGCATTTGGGTTTGTCTGGATCCAGTGTATTATGCGCTTGTTTAGTGTGTGTGTGTTTGTGTTACGGTATGATCAACTTCACTTTTGGCATCTCTAAATGTCAGGGAGGTAATAAAAGTGGGACTTGTCGGACATAAAGATGCACTTGTGAAAGTTTACAGCTTCATTGTTTTCCGTCGTGCACTTCAGAGCGGCAGCATGGCTTATTTTTACTTACAGCACGCTCTGAAAAGCATACTTAGTATGCATAACTTTCTGCTCAATATCAGGTCATTATAATCAGGTCAGTTAACGATGTTCTTCTGAAGTTCAGTGACTGATTATTCCCAGCACACATTAAAACATGCATGCACTGGGAGTTAAAATAGCTCCAAATTAATTGCATTTAAAGTAAATTTACTTATCTTGTTTAATAGAAAAACAAAAATCTTAAGAATTATAAAAAGTCTAATTAGTCTCCAAGCTCATTGTTTCTATAATGTTTTAAAATACTATTTTCAGCTTCATAATTATATTTAGACCCGCTGTATTTGATGCAATAATAAACTCACAGACCCCAGCTGCTGTGCAGGCATTACAATTAACCCTTTATTTTTAGAGCGTTGTGTTAATGTGCATTGACAGCAGTGATGTAATATGCCATTACAGTGCATATAACTCAAAAAGTATGACAACAGTGGTAAAGTTTAGAGGGATGTTGCTTACCTTGCGTTTTGTAGGGGGTCCTCGCCCTCGGAGTGTGTGTGTGTGTGTGTGTGTGTGTGCGCAAAGACAGGGCAAGTGTGCTGTGGCGTTGTGGTGCGTTATCCAAACTGGAGCATTTGATGAGCGCTTGTGCAGCTCGTGATGGGGATCCAGAGCTCTGCCATCTCGACCTCACACACACACATTGTCCATCTTAGACTCATATCCTACGTTCCACCTGTTTTTTCATCCTTCCATTAGTAAAAGCCTGTATACTCCAGATCAGAAGACGAGGAACGGCCCTAAACGCTCTGTAGTGAAGGAACAGTGAGTTCTGACTCAATCAAAGCTTCAGGGAGCTCGTGACGGACAGAAAGTCGTGAAGAAACACTTGAATTTGGAGAAGTGCATGTCCTCCTGCTTCTCTCCTCCAGTCCACTGTACTCTTTTCTTTCTCTACGCACCCAGATCTTCTTGTCTCCTCAAAACGAGAGAGGACTATGCTCTCATGCACCTGCTGGCTTCATCTTCATCTGCCATCAGATCTATCAGTGCTGCACTTTTCTCATCTCTCGCCGTCCCTCTGGTTCTCTCTCACCCCTCCCGCTCTGTTTCTCCCTCCCACGGCACAAGCACTCCAGCGTTTTGTCACTTGATGCTCTGCTGTGGTCATACGGACACACACACACACACAGGCGCACTAACTTTCTCCACCTTCTTTAATGAAAAGCTTTTTTATTTGCTTGTGTGTGTGAATGCTGTTTCAGTGAGTGTGTGATCTTTAAGACAGTTTTATGATATTTGAGTACATTTTGGTCTTTATTACTGTAATGCATCTGTAAAACTGTAATGTGGGGTTTAACTTTTAAGTAGAAATTATTATTTCTCATTAATGCAATACAGTCATTTGTAGTGTATCACAAAAGCATATTATATTAAATATACAAAAATAAGTATCAATGAAATATTATCATAAAATACAATTGGTAATAATTTTAACAATTTACATATTTATTTACTCTATCATAAAAACAAGTATTATGGTTTAATAATTTATGAATATTTTTAAAAAATTATATTATTTTTTTAAATGATAAAATCTGCAAAAATTAAGTTGTACAACAAATATTATTATATATAAGTATTTTATGATTCAATTTTGTATTGTATTGTAATAGAGAGTATTATAGGGAAACATTTAGAAATGAACATAAATTAAAAGCAGTTCAACAAATATTGTCATAATGTATAATAATTCCACAATTTTTATATTTTGTTGTACTGTATTATAATAAAGAGCATATGATAAATGTTTTATTATAGTCAGCATAAAATAAAAAATATCAAATTAAGTTATAAATGTTTTATATTTTAAATATTATTTAATTCTGTTCATTTTAATTAATTAATTGCAGTTTTTGTGAAACTAAATTTAATCTCAGCTCAGAATCTTCAAAACCAACCAAACATCAGCGCTTCTGTTTTTACCCACGAAACTGTGAAGATGTCAGATTTCATTAAAACTGGTGTGTGTGTGTGTGTGTGTGTGTGTGTGTGTCCGGCAGGCAGGTTCTGAACACTTGAAGTCTCCATGGTGATTGGCACACCATCAGCGCTTTGAAGCGTTTTTAGGTGTTTCCTGGAGAGAGTCAGGGTCTCCATGGTGATCTAGAGCTCAGCATCACGCTTTCCAAAAATGAAACAGGCAGAGGAAGAGGAGATGGATGGAACATGAAGTACTGGAGGGGTAAACCAGAGCATCTCACACACACACACACACACACAAACCTGTTGAAGTGCTGTCTCACACTGTTGCTGTCATCAGTGTCATGTGCAGCAGTCAGTTGGTAGATCTTTATAGCACTAAAAAAGAAGCACGTTAGATAACACCTAACAAGTGATTGTTAGTCAAGCATCACAACCGCACAGCAACATGCAAAAAAATAAAAAACACGTCTTAGCAACAGCATAGCAACTGCAACATCTAAAAAAAACACTCACCTAAACAACCTCAAGGCAACATCTTCACAACCATGCCCTAGCAACTATAATCCAGTGTATCCTGAACACCCTAGCAACTGCATAGCAACACCCTGGCAACCGCCCACAGCATCCTAACATCAGGGTGGAAACACCATTCACAATTTCATTGGAAAGTATAGAAATAATATTCTGTGTGGTTACTACGGTTGTGGCGTGTGGATCCAACTGCAAAGCTTTATTGGAAAACATGGTCGCACAGGCAGGGTCAGACATCAGCGAACAGGAACGGTGGAGGCACAAACACAAAAATAATCCTGAGGGATAGCGTGGGTCGGAAAAAAACAGACAAGTCTAAAGAACTAAGAAGAGCTTTGCAAGGAGGATAAACACTCAATACTCAGCAGTTAGATTAACAAACACAAACTCTTTTTATGTGGCGACAAGGGGGCGGAGCTGATCAATTGCTATGGAGACAAACAAGTGGGCAGAACAACACTTCATAATAAGAGTCCTACGAACACGACATGGGAACACAGAGACAACGCATTTCACAATAAAAGACCTAAACATGACAGGGAAACACAGACAGTTTCTATATATTTGCAGCAATTTCTAGGGATTATTAACACATCATGTGCATTAGTAACTATGCTGAATACGTTTAACAGTTGTATTTAAACTATTTCATGTATTGCTTTAATGGGCAATTGCTTTAAATATAGCATAACTGCCTATTATCTAAATATAAAGAATAATTGTAACGAGCTTCATAAAATACAACAACTGGCCAGATATCCAAGAGGCAAAATAAAGCGTTAAAATTGCAAAAACTGCTGTAATTTTCTCAACTTTTTGGCTTTTTTGGTGGAAATGACTTCAATGCTGGAACTATTTGCCGCTCCATGACACGCTTTACTGTACTTCCTCATTCCTGAGTTCCTGTGGAAGCCTACTCTGATTCTCAGAGGCTCTGGGACGGTTGTTTAGCTATGAGGTCATTAGGGTTTGTTAGAGCGTTACTAGGTGGTTGTTAGGGCATGTTTTTAGCACCCGCTTAGCTAAGTCGCGTTAAAGTACACCTCTTCACAACAAGCTGCGTGATTTAGAGAATGATTCATTGACTCAAACTGGAAAAGTTGGGGTTATTTGTTTTTACAATTCACTAACCCTATGTGGGATAAATAAAAATAGTAATGCTTGACTAAAAGCCCTCTAAGTAAGTCGCCCGTGGTTTCCTCTGCTCTTCTCTTGTGCTGTGTTTGCTTCTGGAGATGTAAAATAGAAGATTCTTGTCCTCCTACATGCAGACAATTGTTCTAAGACTATTCCTCTCTTTCTCTCTCTCTTTCTGGTCGTTCTGCTTTATTTCAGGTTTAGTCTTTGAGCCAGTTCTCATTGTTTCTCTTTTAATGAGTGTTTTCTGTTGCTCTACCATTTTCTCTTTTCAAACCTTCGTATTTTGTTGTTCCTTTTGCGCTGTGTTTGCAGTGAAGCTTTTGTTCTGGGATGCGTTGTACATTCAGTGACTAAGTGTGACTCTAAGTCTGAATGTTTAATTGCTCAGATGTTGCTCTTTTCGTTGTGCTGTAAGTGATTTTTATGGAATACCACATGATATGCTGCTACTACCTGACAGAAACATCACTGACAGACGAGAAATCACTCCTGTGACTGGATTTCTGACTCAATTTCTGCAATAGGATTTGCTGTGTTTAGGTTTAAGCTTTGGCCTGGTTCAGCTTCTGCTGCCACTTAAAAATGAGCAATGCATTCTGATTCAATATGATTGTAAATTGCTTTATATTTAAGTTTATTTTAATTAGTGACATTAATTTTAAATTGATTTATTTTTGTATTCTGGGTCAAACTAACCGTTTAAATCTTGTACATTTATGCAATGATAATTATAGTTTTATTTTATTTTATTTTTGTCAAATGCAAGTATGTGTGTGTGTGTAGATTGAATTATTTCAGTATCCACAGAAATGTGTGTGTGGAGTTGAGAGAGAGTCTCAGCAGGGTTAAAGAGAGAGGAGGGTAGGGTTAAAGTTGACGTAGAGGCGAGCCTGTAGAGAGATGGAGAGATGGAGAAGGACAGAAGCGAGGACAGAGGTGACAGCAGCGCGGATCTAATGGCCGATAGTTTTTCACACCCACGGAGTCGTAATGACAGACAGAGATCAGCGCTAAACACCCTGTGACTGACGGAGACCCACACGAACTCACACACACACACACACATTTCACAGTCTGCAAGTGGGAATCTCAACAAAACACATCCAGGTCACATTTCAAAATCAACAGCGGAAAATTGATATTTTGCAAAAAGAAAATATTTATACATTTTGGGATCATTAAATATTTAGCTTTTTGTGGTTATAGTGATCCATTTAATTTTATTTCTGTACCTTTAAATTAAATAAAATATTATATAATATATACATATATATACATTTTAGTATAAGGTAATTTCGTATCTAGCTATAAATATTGTAGAAATACATTTATTACTGCTCTGATTAAGTGATTAATTGATTGTCTACGGTATTTATTTATTATGTATATATAAAGACACATATAGCATATGTTATGAAAATGTGTACATACTACATACATGTATATATTTATATTCATATAATTTATATTATATATAAATATATTTAATACATAAATGTAACATATTTTTCTTAAATACACATATACTATGTAAACAAAAATATTTATTTACAGTATGATCAATAGTTTGACAGCACTAATATGTAAATATTATATGTATATACATATATATATATAGAGAGAGAGAGAGAGAGAAACTGATGTAAGACCCTTCACAGCAGTGAAATTGTAAGAGGCAGTAAAAGTTCATTTAATTACTGACCACAAACGCATAAATGTATTATGTTCAATACTCTATATCGGCACACACACACACACACACACAGGTCAGTGCTGAGTGTGGTGGCACTTTCTCTGGTCATAAGATGTGATGTGCTTTGACGGCTCCTGGGGGCGGATCTTCCCTCTGATTGGCCGTTTCTCAGCAGGGCTCCCAGTGAATGCGCCAGCCCCAAAGCATCATGGGAAAATTTGGACAAGAGAATGTCCTCTTTTACTCTTTTTTTTCCCACCTGTTTGTCCAGCTATGTGTTCTTGGCTGTAAACTTCATCAGCTTTTTAGTGCTAATTTTAGCCTCCTTAACACTGAGTAGCTCTTACACTCCAGAGACGTGTGTGTGTGTGTGTGTGTGTGTCTGTGTTTGTGTGTTGCGTCAAAGTGATAAATCCAGAGAGTGATTTGTGTCTGTCTATGCGGTGACAAGTGTGTGTGTGTGAGTGTGTGAGACTGGTGCTATTTGTAGATGGTTAGGCTCTCAGGGAGTTAAATCCATCTGCCAGCAGAACCCAGTTTAGTCCAGAACACACACACACACACTCACACAAACACACACGGCAACTAACTGATCTGTTCGTGTCTGCAGTATTTTGGGTCTTTATGAGTTGTTTCAGAGTAAGCAAAACTTGCAATATTGTTTTGAAACTTGCTTTAATTTATCTTTGGTGTACTTTAAAATGTAAAGGTTAGTATGTGTATATATATATATTATTTATGTACATTTTACAAGAGAATTCCCTCACCAGTCCTTCCAACCCCCAAACATTTGAATATACAGTAGTGTACTTATCATTACCTAAAAGTACTGATATAATATTTAACTTTATTTTAACAATTTCAGTCTTTATACTTTAAAATGTCATGTTTATTTCAGGGAGTTGCTTGCTTTTTCTTTGAGTAAGTTTTTTTCAGTGTATAGAACCTTCTTTTTCTGTGAACTGGTTGGAAAGGACTGAAAACATAACGTATTTTTGCAATAAGTTAGTGCTGTCAAGCGGTAAATCGGGATTAATCGCATCCAATATAAAAATTTTGTTTACATAATTTGTATGTGTACTGTGTGTATATGAACACACACACACACGCATGTATATATTTGAGAAAAATAGGTTGTGTATATATTAAATATATTTATTTATTTATTTATTTATTTATTTATTTATTTATTTATTTATTTATTATTTAGTTATTAATTAATTATATGAACATAAATATGTAAATGGTTTATGTAAATGTAAATACCTGTAAACATGTAAATAGTTTAAATGTATATACTCTATGTGTGTGTATTTATATATAAATAATATATACACAGAACATACATATATATTTTGGGTGTGATTAATCGT
Source organism: Enteromius thamalakanensis (assembly GCA_032357475.1). NCBI lineage: Eukaryota > Metazoa > Chordata > Actinopteri > Cypriniformes > Cyprinidae > Enteromius > Enteromius thamalakanensis. The sequence continues at coordinate 3,649,922 of JAUCMT010000056.1, forward strand.
GATTAATAATTTGACAGCTCTACAATAAATGTAATAAATTAAGGACAATAAATATTTTTTTTTAATCAAAAATAACAATTTAAAAAATAATATATATATATATATATTATATATATATATATATATACCATAAATATGCAGGTGCATCTCAAACAATTTGAATATTTAAATTTTTTTTTTTTTTTTTTACTTATTTCAAAAAGTGTAACTTTCATATATATGTTAGATTCATTATATGTTAAGTAAAAAATAAAAAAATGAAACTGATATGAAATGAAAAAAATAATTATTAAAATATTAAATACATAATAAAATACAATCTTACATTTTTTTGAGATACACTTGTATGTGTGTGTGTGTGTTTCACTGTTTCTTTTGTGACTGAACAATTTAATTTGCCAGTAGTTGAGTAAGCTTGAATATGATTTTATATATATATATGATGTATGTTTTTTTCTTCTTGTAGATTGACATACAGTATGGCATAAGCCGTATAACAGGTTTGTTCGTTTAAATATCAGCAAACAGATTTTTGGGTGGTGAACAATTAATTTGAAGTGGTTTGAATGGACATGCAGCATGAAATACATGTTTAACACAGCAGGTCTCTGGCAGCGAGTGTGTGTGTGTGTGTGTTTGGTAAATGGGTTGGTCAGACATATGCCGACTGGCTGAGACATATGGTGGAGTGACAAGAAGGTCTAACTTCAGGCAGTTCTGGACATCCACCATTCACACACAGACAGAGAGAG
>JAUCMT010000056.1:3655912-3669670 GCA_032357475.1 Enteromius thamalakanensis
ATTTGCACTCACAGTTTAGAGAATGTTAAGACTGTTTCGAAAAATGTGCCAAAGCAATTGAGAAAAACTGTAATATATATATACTGTGATATATGTTTAATTAAAACTTTATATGCAGTATATATATATATATATATATATATGTGGATAAAACAATAATATTAATATTTGTGTTAATATTGCTGATAACGGCCTCTTTTTGATAAGTAACTGTGCCTGTGTGTGTGTGTGTGAGGTGGGTGAAGGATGCTTTCAATCATGACATTGATAGGGGACGCGGCGAGGTGGAGGTTCCAGAGGTTTCCAGGTGCTGATATTTTGGGTGAGTGTGAGGAGTGTGTAAGTCATTACAGGAATAGAGTCTGTTCAGAGGAGAAACCTCAGCAGATTGTTACTGCAGTGACGTGACTCACCTGTTGAAGTGATAATAATGTGTAAAAAAAAAAAAGGATATCTACAGTATATATACATTTATTAATTATACTTATTAGTAATGAAATAATATTTATTATTAATAAAATCAGCCTCAACGAAATGTAGTACATTAAATACCTTGAAATATAAAAAGGATGCTTTACAATTTATTTTGAAAAGGTAAATTGCATTAATATGATTTTTTCTTATTACAGTGCACAGTTAGAATGTGCTAAAAGGACTAAAATATGATGCAATATGTGGTACTTTTTTTTGTTAGCGTCTGCATGTGTGTGACTCGTGTTGGTTCTTTATGCTTTATCTTTGAGATGACGTTATAACATCCTCACACACACTTATATCTCCAGATAACTCTGACATCTCGCAGGACACTGTCATCTCACAAAACCACACAAATAAACAAAACCGGCCCTGACAGGACTAACACACACACACACACACACTGACCTGTGGCTTCGTCCTTTACCTTGTCATAAAGCATAAATCTGAAAGTTTGGAGAGATGAGCAGACTTCAGATAGAGCACCTTTACTGTCAGACGTTCTCAATCTCTCCAGACAGACAGAGATACACCTCTCATAGGAGTTCATCAATAAATCAACAAGGCCCTGAAGTCATCTCTGGGTATAGTTGGTGTGTCATAACATGGAAACAAAGGAAAACAACTTCATTTCCAAGAACTGAAACGTCTTCGAAGACTGGAAAATGAACAAATTGCTTGTTTTTTTGTCAGAATGCTTTAATTGAAATAGGTTCATAGGTTTTCTTGCTTGTTTCTTGACACATTTGTCTTGTGTCTGCTTGTTTGCATGTTTTTTTAGAGCATATGGGCTGATATTAAAAAATAATGATGGCTCATTGTGTGGTTCATCTAACAAAATTGCACAATATGGATAAGAGCGTTATAGAAAAGTACCATAAGTTAGCGTTTGATTTTTGTTTAATTACTTCTGACCTAACTTTTAATAATTATTAATTAATTTTGCTGTTGTCAACATCCCAAACTGCATCACACTGGAATAAATTAAAGAAGTGCAGGGGGTGAGAGTTTATGATAATCTAATAATAATTAAATCATAAGAAATTTTAATTCAATTGATAAAAATAAAAACAAATTAAAAAAAAGTGCTTGAATTTTGAATATTTTTTTTGTTTAGCTTTCAAAAAAAACGGCATAAGAAAACATGTGAATGTGTTGTTAAATTATAGAAATAGTAACTTTAAATCTTTAAATAAATTTATGAGTTGTAAGATTATGTAATCTAAATATAAGGATTTTAAAATGAAATATAATCCAGTCACAATTTAATTTTTTGAATCTGTTTACATAACCCAGATTACTTGTAATCATTTACTACTTTCAGAAATATAAAATACCAATTGCATGCTATAAAGTCAGAATTGTGCAATATAAAGTTGCATTATTGTTATTAGGTCAGACTCGTATGATATAAAATTGCAAATTGTGCAGTAGAAAGACTTAATTGCGCAATTTGTGTTATGAGCTCAAAATTGCAAGATATAAACTCCAGATATAAAAAATAAAGTCGCAAATATCACCTTTTATAAACAGGCTTTTATATAAAAATGCAACTTGTTAGTTCATTTTAGGTTACTTCTTTAAATAATGTTAACATATATGTTTTATTTTTATAATGCTTGTAATTGTTGGGATGAACAACGCTTTAGTATTTTTCTTTGTTAGCTGCTAACTAAAGTAGATAATTAATGTAACCAAACTCAAATTTATTGTGAAGTGTAACTGATCAGGTTTTTTAAATGAAGCAGATCTTATAGAACTTATTTCTATTTGTCTACATTAACTGTAATTTCAATGAGTATTGCTGAACATTCATACATCATGACAGAAACTAAAAAGTTTGTATGTTTGTTTTATTTGTTGCTATCAGCACACATATGTGAAAAACAATACAACAACTAGACCTGACACATGAGATCTGCGTATATTATTTGAATGGGCATGTTTGTGTCTGGCTGCGTAACGTGACCTGCTGTAACCCATCAGCGTGTATGAAGTTATTACTTAACGGCGTCAGAATGGCTGGAGACTGGATGACGATCACCATGGTTACACGTCTGAACCTCCTTCACCAGGGGAATGAATGACAGCTGCTCCACCCACAGACACACAGCTGATGCTCAGCACAATACACACATGCACACTTCTGCACACATACAGTATCGTGTTAAAAAGAGCGTTGAATGCAAAGCACAATTGGTTTATAAGTTAAAATGTGAAACTTGAACTTTTGTTAAAACTGTTTTTTTTCAGTATAAATGTATGTTATTTGAACTGTACACTTTCTGAATTGTCCTAATTTTCTAGTTGGAGGAACTTCTGGTCATGCATTACTGATTCCTGTGAATGAAGTTTTGCTCCATACAAAGTAAACAGTGCTTTTGGAGAGTTACATCATCCACTTTCTGGAATTCCCACACAAAGGGCACATAGAAGTTGAAAATATGAATAAAAATAATAGTATTATCTTAGTTTCTTCTGCTCATATTAACACATTATCTAAACATTTTTAACGTTTTCTTTGCTCTGCTGACTTTTTCTTTGCTCTGCTGACTTTTAGTCTATTGAAAGAGATTTGTCGCCCTTTTTCACTAATATATTTTTAGGTTTTTTATATATATTTAGGTTGCTACTCCATTCCTGCATGTATTTCTAATGCCATTACAGTGAAGCCAAATACCAGTGTTATTGTTTTATCAGTTCACGCTCAGAAAAACAGGTAGAAAAGCTGTCACTGAAATATAAAAAATAAAGGCAGAATTGCGAGATATGAATGTAGAATTGCGAAATATAAATTCAGAATTGCTAAAAAAAAATAAGGCAGAATTGCAATATATAAACAAAAGAATTGCGAGATATAAATTTAGAATTGCAAGATATAAATGTAGAATTGTGAAATATAAATGTGAAATTGCAAGATATAAATGTAGAATTGCGAGTTATAAATGTAGAATTGCGAAATATAAATGTAGACTTGCTAAATATAAATGTAGAATTGTGAGATAGATGTAGAATTGCGAGATCTAAATGTAGATTTGCGAGATATAAATGTAGAATTGCGAAATATAAATGTAGAATTGCTAAATATAAATGTAGAATTGCGAGATCTAAATGTGAAATTGCGAGATATAAATGTAGAATTGCGAGACATGAATGTAGAATTTCGAGATATAAATGTAGAATTGCGAAATATAAATGTAGATTTGCGAGATATAAATGTAGAATTGCGAGATATAAATGTAGAATTGCGAAATATAAATGTAGAATTGCGAAATATAAATGTAGAATTGCGAGACATAAATGTAGAATTTCGAGATATAAATGTAGAATTGCGAAATATAAATGTAGAATTGCGAGATCTAAATGTGTAATTGCGAGATATAAATGTAGAATTGCGAGGTATAAATGTGAAATTGCATGATATAAATGTAAAATTGCGAGATATAAATGTAGAATTTTGAGATATAAATGCAAAATTGCGAAATATAAATGTAGAATTTCGAGATATAAATGTAGAATTGCGAAATATAAATGTAGAATTGGGAGATATAAATGTAGAATTGCGAGATATAAATGTAGAATTGGGAGATATAAATGTAGAATTGTGAGACATAAATGTAGAATTGGGAGATATAAATGTAGAATTGCGAGATATAAATGTAGAATTGCCAAACATAAGTGAATGTTTTGATAATAACATATTTTAGGAGAAGCATGGCACGAATTAATCTCGAATTAATCTCAGCCAACTGGAATTGTGAAATATAAAGTCAGAATTGCGAGATTAAATTTTTTGAATGACCTTTTTTCACTCAAAAGTGGACTTTATATCTCAAAACTGTGAGAAAAAAGTCAGAATTATGATATAAAAAGTTGCAATAACTTTTTATTATTTTTTATTCAGTTGCGGAAATGGGCTTCCATAGTACTACTATAAAGGCTGATCAAGCAGTTTTTAATATGCCATGTCAAATTAAAAATAATTCTAAACGGACCAATGAGATGAATCTTTGGCAAGCATATTTTAATATAAAGAAGCATATAAAGTGCTACTAGTGGTATTTAATCCCAAACATTTTGAATGTGTATGTTGCCAAAATGTTTATTTTAAGCTTCATTTTGCTTGTGTAACGTCTCAGTTGAGCTGTATTATGCTTTTCAGTTCACAGTTTCTCATTACGTCATTTCTTCTTTTCATTGCTTTTTGAGTCCGTCTTTTACACAAGTCACTATAGCTCAGTGTCAGACAGTTCTTCTTTTCATTCTGTGCGTCTGTCGTTCCTTTACAGAAAGAGTGCAGTCATCCTGCATTAGGCCTGTCGTTCCCGAGAGGAAAGTGGGAGCGCTGCGAGCTTTTAAAGACCTTTATCTCTCTCTCTATTTCTCTCTCGCACTCTTTTATTATCAATGTAGAGTTTTGCAGGGTTGACAGCTCTTAAAGTGTGTGTGTGAGGGTGAGACTCTTGTACAAGGTCAAGGGCTGAGCCATTCTTGGATTTCAGGCTGAACGAGGACGGGACGGCCCGCCGTCAGAGGTCATGCTCTGCGTAAGGAGACCTTTCCTTTTTCTTTTAGCATTAATGACTGCAATGACCTCCTGACCTTTGCCTGAATGGAACGAGTGTCTGTTTCAGGAGCGAAACTAATGAGCAGAAATGCCGGGGCTTGTGGGATTTCTTCTGGGAGAGAGAAGCTTTAATTAACAAATCCAATTTGGACGTAATTAATGTTATTTGGAAAAAGAACAGGAGACAGAGGCAAAAGGGTAACACTTGATTTTAAGGTGTCCTTGTTACCTGTTGCATTTACTTGCTATTACAATTAATTCTGCATAATTACATTCAGGTAACCCTAAGCTAAACCCTAATTCTAATCATATAGTAAGTACATGTAGTAAATTAATATTACTCAGTGTAATTACACTGTAACACAGACCCCTTAAAATAAAGTGTAACCAAGAAAAGTGTGCTGTATCAGATGGTAATAGCATGATGCTTATAATATGTCATAGTACTGATTACTGGTAACCCTATTTTTATTTAGCAAGGATGCATTAAATTAATTAAAAGTGACAATTAAGATATTTGAACTTTCTATCCATCATAAGATACTAAATAATGAATTTATCAAAGTTTTCATGAAATGGATAAAAATGTTAAGCAGCACAAGTGTAACTAATAATCAGAAATGTTTCTTCAGCAGCAAGTCAGCTTATATAATGATGCTGAAAATTCAGCTTTGATCACAGAAATTAATTACATTTAGAAAAATATTCAAACAGAAAGCAGCTATGTTAAATTACAATAATATTTAGCAATATTTCAGATTTATTTAAGTTTTTTTTTATCATCACAGTGTATCTGTCAGCTATAATCAGTCTACACCTAATTTTGCAATTATGACCAGATGAATGCATATGATCCAGCTTATTTTACAGCTACTTTCCAAACCAATGATTCAGATTAAGTATTAACCTGAATTTATTTTTATTACAGATTGTGAAGTTATACAAGAAAAATAAATACAACAGACATCTAATCGTCATTTTGTAAAGAAAAAATTATTGTGTATAGAACAAACACACACACTTGTCCTCTCCCTCACACACACACACACACACACGTGTGGAGGTATCTGGCCTCAAAGGCGTTTTTCCATTTCTCTCTTAATGAAACTGCTGCTCCTCTGATCATCTCCTCTGTTTCACCCCTCTCTCACTTTCACTGGGCGACCACGGCGAAGGCATCCCTTTCTCACCCTCCTCATCACCGCCCGTAAACCAAACCACCACAACCCACATCAAATATTAACCGCCCCATTAATGAGTTTTCCATCGCTCCTACACACGCACACACACTGCCGTAATTAACGGAAAGCACTTACCATGTACCACTACTTAAATTCACAGCTACCACAAGTGATCTCTGAGAGAGAGACAGACAGATAGAGTCGACACATTCAACTCCTTAAAGAGAAAGGTGGTCTGTCTCGGCTGATAATGAGATCATGTGTCATACATGACATGCATGTTTACAACCAATCTGCAAGAAAAGGATGCTGCATTAATATTCAATATGTGTGTGTCTGGGGGGGGGGGGGATGTGGGTGTGTTAATATTTCATGTCATTATCAAGTTACTGGTGAATGCGGCTGTTCTGACCTAAAGTCTGTGTGAAACTCGTGCTTGTTTTACTCTCTGCGCCCCCTGCACCATTGAGCTCAAGTGGACCGTAATTGGGGGCTTGTCGGGGATTTGAACTCTGGACCTCTGCATCTGAAGCAAGACTCATATGGTAATGAGAGTAAAAATCACATTTGAGATTGGTTTTCAGACTGCTTAGCAATGTATACGCTAAAGTAATTTATAGTTAGTGTTTGCTATATGTGTCCACACTATAGAGTGTTAAAAACACTGAAGCAGTGTTAAAGTTAATGAGATATTTTCCCAGCATCACAAAACTGAAGTTGATCCACTGATGTCACATGAACTGTTTTACAGATGTTATGTTTCTGGATCTGGGATCATTTCAGTTGTGTTGCTGTCTATGGAGAGACAGATGGCTCTTTGATGTCATCAAAAATATCTTCATTTGTGTTCAGAAGATGAACGAAGGTCTTATGGGTTTGGAACGACATGAGGGGGAGTAATTAATGACAGAATTTTAATTTTTGGGTGAACTAACCCTTTAAGACTACAGTTATCAAAACAAAACGAATGAAAAGAAAGTGTGCATAAAACAAAACTGTGTAATTTTTCATTTCAGATGTTTACAGATATGAGCGTTGGCATGGATTTAAATGCACACACACACACACACACATGTTGGTTTTTGTGATTTATGGGGACTCTCCATAGGCCACACTCTCCACAATGACTTACACCTAAACCTACCCCTTACAGGAAACTGTGTGTATTTTTAGATTTTCAAACAAACACCATTTAGTATGTTTTTTAAGCCTTTAGAGTCACAGGGACACTGAAAATTTAATCAAAAATCACCTTCATATTGTAATAACTATGTCATACCCATGTCATTATACACATTTGTGTCCTCATAAACCACACAAACCCGCACACACACACACACACACACACTACGATCAATTCTGTGCGTACTTTATAAATGACTTCGTAACTTCATAAATGGGTTTTCACTGCTGTAGGATTAGTAGCTTTGGATAGTTTCCATGGACTGTACTCGTCTGTCAACAGGAGAGGTTTAGAGAGTTTAGTTTATGTTTTGTGAAATTTATCTGGCAGGAAACATATTTTTATACTCTTTTGAGTAGTCAAAAAAATCTGAGCAATATTTCTCTGTGTGGGTACACTGGCAAACAAAAACAGCAACTCACTCCAGAGTCTGAATTATATTGTAATTATGACCATAAGCTTTGTGTAAAATAGGGATTAATTAGTTTTTTGATCTCTTGATATACAGTATAAGAAGATCCATTTCCAAAGCTAGATGTTATAGGCTGTAGAATTTAGAGATGTTACATGTTCTCACCAGTAGTGATGACTAAATTGTCTACAATTAAATGTCTGCTGTTATATCCCAAAATCAAACACACACCCTTGGTTCATGGGATATGTAGCTTGTGATATAATATGCTTTTACAGGAAAAGTCGGTCATCACTGATTTATTACCTTTAATTAAAATTCATATTAAAGAGCAGCATGAACATTTTTCTTTATAGTCAACAGTTACATCAAGAATGATGTCAGGTAAACAATTACTTTAACCTTGTGAACTTCCAGTCCTGAGATCAGAAAGATTGGAGATGAAGGCTTTAATAAAGCAATTAAAGTCTGAATATCACTCAGATGCACAGAAACATGCCTATACGTATAGCTTGAACTGGTGTAACACCCCTGGAGGGATCTTTCCTGAGAGAGCAGTTAAGAAATCAGTTAAAGCTATTAGCATATCACGCTTTTAATGAGTGTCTGATTCGCTGACTTCATGAAAAGAGATGGGAGAGCGAGCGAGGGAATGTGTCTTCTTGTATTTGCATGCTGTAACAGCAGAGTGTTCTAAATGTCTTTATAGATGAAAGACAATTAAGTCTTTAGTCATCTAATTACATGCTTTCTCTCTCTCTCTCTTTCTCTCTCGCTCCGTCTCTCCCACTCATAACCATTTCTATTTCAAGAACTGATGTGTTATCAAGTCCCATGCACGAAATATTACGTTTTAACAGGTTATATAGAGAATTCTGGGTTTATCTGTGATGTGATATAAGCTCTAGGTGAGCTGTGATGCATGTGAAATTGCAATTTATGGGTCAAAAACGAACCCTTTCTTGCAGGTTGCTGGTCTTAATTGTGCACAGTTACATGCTGAAGCACCGAATCTCTCTACTTTTCTTTTTCTAACAATAGATTTTCCAATGCACCCTCCAAACATATGAAATTAGATTTTTTTTATCCCTTTGCAAATCCATTTAAAATAGGCTGCAGATGCTTTTTAGATGCTTAAAGAGATGCTGAATGTTACATTTCAACTTTCCATGAGTCAGAGTTTTCATACCATGCATTATAACAATGACCGGGATTTTATGCAAATACGTACTTTATTTTTTTTTTATCAACGCATTACTCTTCAGCATCACATGATCCTTCAGAAATCATTTAAATATAATGATACAGCTCAGTTATTATTGAATGTAATCGGTCCTGAATTATTAATAATGGTTCTTATTACACATTTGAATGAACAGAAGGCCATTTATTTGAAATGCAAGAATATATTAGATTTTAAAATACATTCACATTTTCAACAGTTCTTTTACACAATATTCCTAACTGTACTGTGCTTATCATATAAATGCAGCCTTGCTGAGCAGAAGAGACTTCTTTCAAAACATTAAAATCTGAATTATTCCAAACTTTTTGAGTGCTTTGGTGTAACTCTGATTGACTCATTTGTCCCTGAACGTCGTCTTGATAGGCATGTGTGATCCAGTGCAATCTGTGGTGTAATCTAGTCCAGTCTCGTGGTGTAATCTAGTTGTGCAGCTTGACTGTGTCCTTGTTTAGACATTTGAAAGCAGTAAACACAAAAGTCATGTTTATTTGATGCTGACAGCGCTGAGTTAGTTGATCTGCTTGTGCTGGATTACTCACTAGTGTCTGATCACTTCTACTGATGACCTTGTGTGTTAGTGAAAGTACGTGAAAAAATCTGTGAATAAGCGGTGTCTTTGTGCACAAGTGTTTTCCAGCTAATGCAGGTGGTTAAGGTGTGGAATACAGAATACGGACCGAAACTGGAATATTGCACAGGGCGGCAGGATTTACCTCTCTTTCTCCCTCTTAAATAATGCAGACATTACTATAGGTGATAGCCCTGTAGAGGTCTGGTGATGAATGGCCCTTGTCCACTCTCAGGTCCTTTGCCAGTTCTGTGGTTATTTATTTCGAGGGTTTAACAGCGTGACCTCAAAACACACACTCACCTGTACACACACACACACACACATATCCCTGTGAGATATATATATATATAGAGAGAGAGAGAGAGAAAGAGAGAGAGAGAGAGCACGATTGCATTATATATATATATATATATATTGCTAAAAAAGTGCATTGTTTCTGCCGGTTATAGGGGTCTATAATTAGATCTGAATCAGGACAAGGAGAAAGACCACTTGTAAAGACTTATTTATTGAGAGACTCAACCTCCCCTCAGGGGTCCGCTGCCTATATATGGGCCAGAAACTTCTAAATGCATAGTTTCTCTAGTAAATATATATGCATATTTAAATAAACAGTATAAATCTTTGAACCCAAGAGGGATTAAAAATGCAGAAAATAAGCTAAATAATGTACATAAATACCTTTGAACATTTTACAAACACTTAAAAACTCATTTAGGTTTTACATTTGAAAAAATTAACATAAATATTGTTAAAATATTTAACATTTATTAAAACTACAAAAGCCTTTAAAAAGAAAATATAAATATTTGTTCAATATAAATGAAATATAATAAAAATGATAATAAAATACTACAGATATTTTAAAACAAAATAAAATTACTGAGAGTTAAACTAAATAACTGATAATGTAAAAATAAAAACTAATTAACATATCGATACTTTAATACTTTATAAATAATTCTGTGTATTATATATCTATATATATATTGATAGTTTATTTTTTTCAAATTTATTTTTTGTTCCCACAATAGTAATTTTAACATTTGTTATTAATGACCATTGTTTTGTCAGTGTTATAACTACACAATATATTGGTCTTCCAACGATTAGTGAAACAGCGACACTGTGCGCTCACAGTAAGCTATTACAACTTAAATAAAAACAATTTGCAATATTATTATTTGTAAACTGTTGACAGTTGTTTTAATGGCTTTTCAATTACGCATTATTATTTTAGAAATCTTCAAATTGTACTAGTGTTTGTTTTTTATTATTACGCGCTACAGCTCAACAAACCCTTTGTTTACTGACGGTAGTGAAACTCTAGCGGGACTGTCACCATGTACAGCGCGTGAACAAACACTGACAGCTCTCGGGTCATTAGCACGCGACTCGGCGTTTAACGGCTGTGAGAGCCTCTGCTCCGGTGACCGGTCTGTATTACATTGACGCGATTAATAATCAGATTATACAAGGAATGACTGAAGGTAAGACCATTTTAATTAACCGTTTGGGGGATAAAAACATTGTTAACGAACGCCAAAGAAACCTTTTTACCTCAAAGTGACACTTGTATTTGTGAACTTCACGATCAGTGACGTCAGTAACGTTAGCATTTCCCTCACTATTTTAAAGTTATTTAAAGCTATTTATAGTTGTCAGATAACTAAAAACTGGGATTTTAACGTATTGTAGTGGCAGTTAATAATTTAAACCTGTGAAGGCAAACCGTCAGTGTCTCAAAATCTATTAAACTGCCGGCTTTATAGTGTACTTCATCCTTATGTTAATGTTTCCAAGTGTGTGTCTTGTATACAGAGATATATTGAAACGCTAAGATCAGTAATGTATGGCCAAAATTGGGAAAAATGGCAGTTTTAAACAAATTGTGCTTTAAATTGTTGTTTTTCACAGATGAATGCTAACTCAAGTCAAGTCCCTAGATTTCCGCCTCTACCCGCGTCCCAGAAGCCCTCTGACCTGTATGAGGTGAGTATACGAAGTCTCTCAAGATCTACGTTATGTGTTTTGATCATTTCTGGATGTTTTTACCTCATCCTGAATTTCTTTCTGTTTCAGGTTTATCTCCATAACAGTCAATACCCCCCCCTCCTGCAGAATCACTCTCGGACTCTTGCGATTCCTTACAAGGAGCTTCGACACCACAGAAGTCCCTCCGAGTCCATCGGAAACAACTACAGTCTGAGAGGCCAAAACCTGAAAATCCATCATCTGCAGCGCAGGCATCACTCGCTTCAGTGCCCTCCAGTTGCACGTATCCTTAACGAATGTCAAAGGCTTAAATACACACACATATATACACACACTTTCAGCGATTCTCTTCTTAACTTCACATTTAAGACCACAGTGATTCTCCAGGTGTGAGGAAGCGACAACCTGCGACCCATGGACAAAGGTGTTTAGTTGCATATTTTGAAAGCATGCATATGTGTTTCTCAAACAAAATAATGAGCTTGATATTTACTCAATATCTACAACATGTTTTTCTTCTATTGACAAACAGAAAGCCTGTCATTCACAAAAGTCGTCCTTTGTCACCGAACCAGCAGCTTGAAATCCTGAGGCGTGAGGAGACACACAGTCAAAGGGAACAGACGGAGCCTACAGAGAGAGATTTAGAGGTCATTATCAGCAACTTTCTTTCATACAGTCAATATCAATGATTTCATGTTTTTTTTTAATCTTTTTCTGTAGTGTGTCAATAAGAAATATCAGTTTAATCAATTAATGACAAAATAAATGTTTTTTAAATGTTAATAAGTTTCGAAAAATTGACACTCAACACAGTTTTTTTGGTCCAGGGTCACATATAGTACTTTAAAAGTGTTTCTATGTAAAAACATTAATAAATGAATTCTCTCTCTCTCAGAGGTATGTGTACTATATCACTGAGGGTGTTTATGGCCACATGCTGGCCCCACAGCCATCAGAGCAGATCACCGCTATCCTGAAGCTGCTACCCAGCCGTTTCCAAGGTGACGAGCGGAAGATGCAGAAGATGCGGGAGGATCTCCTGGAGGAGGTCCAGAGAGACTATGAATTCAGCCTCCGCAAGAGCATTGGTATGACACACAACACCAGTTATGTAGACTGTGTAGAGTATATGTATGTATATAGTTATATGTATATGTATGTATATAGTTATATGTATGTATTTATATTCTTCTATTTTGTTATATCCAATTATGTATTTAATGTATGAACATATTTTCTTTTTCTGAAATATATTCTTGCATGTGTTTGTATTTAAAGATACATCATAAATATACACAGTATACACACATATATTATGTAAGCAAAAACCTTTATTTTGGTTGTGATTAATAATTTGATAGCACTAACATAATATATTTTTAGATGGTCTTTTATTGTGACTTTTATAACAAACTTCAAAGTATACCTAAAACAACCTTCCCAAATTTTAGTTTTTTTAGCCTGAATCACTTGTATGTTGCTTTTTAAATAAGTCTATAATCACTTTCTTTTTGTAGTTGATTATGTCCTCCTAGATCCAGAGGAGCGAGAGCGTCTGTCAATCTCTGCTGTCCCCCGGCCGTTCCCGTCCCGTGTCATTCGTGCACCAGTTCCCTGGTCCGAGAGCTACCGAGAGGCTCATAGCTGGCAGACGGAGAACCTCTGCACTGTTAACCCTATGATGCTCCATGTACAGCATCTCTGGATGAGCAGGTTAGCAATTCTACAGAGGTGGTCAAAATGAATACAACACTAGTATTTTCACCTGTACAGAAGTAAAAATGGTTTTGAGTCAGTTAGTTCTATTTTTTTGCTTTAGTGTATTAGTAGGCAACAGGGTCCATTCATGAATTAAATTGAGAATGAATGGTAAATTCCAATTCACTTGCTGGAATGGAGTTGGAACTGCATGCAGCTGACAGGAAATGGAATTGGAATTGAATTGTAATTACAGGAAGTAGAATTCAATTCAGGAAGAATTCCACTTTTGTCAGTGCATAAAGACATACATTTGAACTTTATTTATGTTGATTTATAAATTGATTTACTAATATCAAGCAATGTAAGAAATAGAGTTGATCAAATGCAAGTAAATAAAAATGAGAACAGTACATTATGAATTAATA